>JAHRHZ010000061.1:22972753-22998305 GCA_024137785.1 Ginglymostoma cirratum
ATGTGGAAAGTCTTCTTGGGGCCTGGGATTGGGGTGAGGGAGGAGGTCCGACACTTCCGCCATCTGCAATCAGACCCCACCACCAAAGACATTTTTCCCTCCCCACCCTTATCTGCCTTCCGGAGGGACCGCTCCCTCCGCGACTCCCTTATCCGCTCCACACTCCCCTCCAGCCCCACCAAACCCGGCACTTTTCCTTGTAACCGCAGGAAGTGCTACACCTGCCCCCACACCTCCTCCCTCACCCCAATACAGGCTGTACAGGACATTGGTTAGGGCCACTTTTGAAATAGCATATTCAGTTCTTGTCTCCCTGCTATAGGAAGGATGTTGTGAAACTTGAAAGGTTTCAGAAAAGATTTACAAGGATGTCACCAGGGATGGAGAGGCTGAATAAGTTGGGGCTATTTTCCTTGGAGAGTCGTAGACTGAAGGGTTACCTTACACAGGTTTATAAAATCATGAGGGGTATGGATAGGGTGAATAGTCAAGGTGTTTCCTCAGGGTAGAGGAGCCCAGAACTAGAGGGCATAGGTTTAGGGTGAGAGAAGAAAGATTTAAAACAGAACAAAGGGGCAACTTTTTCTACAGGGTGGAATGAGCTGCCAGAGGAAGTGGTGGAGGCTGGTACGATTACAACATTTAAATGGCGCCTGGATGGAAATATGAATAGAAAGTGTTTAGAGGGATATAAGCCAAATGCTGGCAAATTGAACTAAATTAATTTAGGACATCTGGTTGGCATGGACGGATTCATAGAATCCCTACCGTGTGGGAACAGGCCCTTCGGCCCAACATGTCCACACCAACTCTCAGAGCATCCCACCCAGACCCTTCCCCTATAACCCACTTAATCTACACATCCCTGGGCACTATGGGCAATTTAGCATGGACAATCCACCTAGCCTGCACATCTTTGGACTATTGGAGGAAACCAGAGCACCCGGAGGAAATTGTCCAAACACCGCACAGTCTCCTGAGGGTGAAATTCAACCCGGGTCCCTGGCAATGTGACGCAGCAATGTTAACTACTGAGCCACCGTGTCACCCCAAGAAGGGTGGACCAAAGGGTTTGTTCCTGTATTGTACAACTCTATGACTCTGTCAGTCTATGCTACAAAGTGCTGCACTCTTAAGTATGATCCTCCCTGACCTTGATCAGAAAAAAAAATAATGACCCAGGAGAAAGTAGTCCCGACTATGCTTGCCATGGTTAAGATGTTTGGATAATATTGTGTGCTTTTGCTAAATCTCAATCTTCAACTGAAAGGATGCAATGAATTGTGATTGCATCTCCCACTCAAGCACTGCCTGGTCTTCCAAAGACTTGCTTGAGTTTCTATGCCTCATGTAACATCAATTCCCCCATGACTGACTTTGACATGAAATTCAACACTCTGTAGTGATCTGGAAATTAATTTGCCATCAGCTGTAACTGACGCACCTGAACTTTATGGTTTAGCATCTTCCAGCAATGTCGATCATTTCACAACGGATAAAAGCAGAAGTTAGTCAGCATCTCTTGATAGTTGATAGTTGATACTCTAATTGGATAATTGATACTCTAATGATGCAACATCCTTCTGGGGTTTACCTAATCAAGCTTAAGGAGTGTTAAGGGATCTTTGTTTTCAAAATCGGGAAATACTTTAACCAGAAGCTTCTGGATTGGTGGCAAGTCTCTGTTGCCTGATATGGAGCAAGATGTCAAAGGCATGACTAGTCTGGTAGTTTGGGATCAAATTACTTTGATGATCAGACTGAACATGTCTCAGCCTGGTGTCCTAGTGGCATATAAGAATTAGTATAGTTCCTATATATGTAGTTCCAGTAGGAACTGGTATAGTTCCTATATATGTAGTTCCTGTAGAGACTGATGTAGTTAGTACGTATGTAGTTCCTATAGGAACTGATGTGGTTCCTATGGGAGCTGATGTAGTTCCTATAGGAGTTGGTGTAGTTCCTACATATTTGTAGGTCATATCGGAACTGGTATAGTGCCTGTATATGTAGTTCCTGTAGAGACTGATGTAGTTTGTGTGTATATAGTTCCAATAGGAACAGGTGTAGTTCCTATAGGAACTGATGTGTAGTTCTCACTTGTCTATAGTTCCTATGGGAACTGGTGTGGTTCAATGCAGCACCTTGAGCCTGTTCCAAATTCTGTGTTCATGGTTGATCTGAATACTCCACATTCCTGCCTAACCCAAAAGCCTTTGCTTACCAGGGTTCTATCTATCTGTCTAGAAATTGACAACAGTTTCATGGTCATCATTAACCTGATTCAAGTTTTTTATTGAATTCAGATTCCCCCATGTGCCATGGTGTGGTTTGAACTCAAGCCGCAGAACATTGCCGGGTGTCTGGATTATTAGTTTCATGAAAATACCACCAGGCCATTGCATTTCCAATGTTCCTCTATGTAAAAAAGCAACACACGATGGGGTTAAAACACAGATCAGTGATACAGGTTAAAAAGCATATGTAGTTTCTTACGGTCCTGGGCAGAGCAGTTGCCGTACCAGGCCGCTATGCACTCGGACAGTATTTAGCCGACAACAATTGTGTCAGGGAAACAAAAAATAAGGCCTTGGATAAATGGAATTCCATTAGCTCAGGTACATTAAAAAATACTTGAGCTGGACCTAAACTTTCGCCAGCTGAATAGCATTTGTGTGATTCTTACATGAGCTCTGTCAGATCTATTCATCACCCATTTGGACTCTTTGGCCAATTATTGGTTTTATTAGTCTACAATATCTACAAACCACAAAAAGCATAGAACTTAGAACATAGAACATTACAGCGCAGTACAGGCACTTCGGCCGTCGATGTTGTGCCAACCTGTGAAACCAATCTGAAGCCCATCTAACCTACACTATTCCCTCATCTTCCTTATGTTTATCCAATAACCCTTTAAATGTCCTTAAAGTTGGTGAGTCTACTACTGTTGCAGGCAGGGCATTATGCAAATTAATAAACTTAATGAAACGGGCCTTAAACATTATGAAACGAGCAATAAACGTAATGAATCCTAATGAAACAGCAATATTCAAAAACTCTTCCTCCAACACATTTTGGGGAAGTATGTTCCAAAGGTTCATGTGCCTATGTAAGGAAAAGCTTCTCCTCATCTCTGTCTTACATGGCCACCTTTTATTTCAAAGCATTGGCCCCGGTATGAAATTGCAGGATTGACTGACTGATTTATTTATTGATTTATTGTCATGTGTACCAAAATACAGTGAAAAGCTTTGTTTATGAGCGGTACAGGCAGATCACAGTAAGCAAAGTATGTACAGATCAAAAAAACTTAGACAGCGGCATACAGGTTACAGTGCACAAGACGTGAGCTACGCAAGATCAACGTTATCAAGATCAGTGTTATTTGAGGCTAGAGAGTCCATTCGTCAGGCAGGAAGAAACTGTTCATGAACCTGCCTGTGTGTGTGTTCAGGCTTCTGTATCTTCTGCCTGACAGAAGAGGTTGTAGGACATCATTACCAGGGCGCGATGGGTCTTTGATGATGTTGGCAGCCTTTCCAAGACAGCGAGCCTTGTAAATGGAGTCCATGGATCGAAGGTTGGCTTACGTGATGGTCTGGGCTGTGCACACCACCTTCTGTAGTTTCTTCTGGCCCTGGGCAGAGCAGTTGCCTTACCAGACCGTTATACACTCGGACAGTATACTTTCAATAGTGCATCTGTAGAAGCTGGTGAGAGATCTGATGGACATGCCAAATTTCCTGAGCTGCCTGAGGAAGAAGAGGCGTTGTTGTGCCTTCTTGACTGTCACATCTACATGGGGCGGCACAGTGGCAAAGCAGTTAACACTGCTGCCTCACAGCACCAGGAGCCCAGGTTTGTTTCCAGCCTTGGGTGACTGTCTATGTGGAGTTTGTACATTCTCCTGGTGTCTGCCTGGGTTTCCTCTGGATGCTCTGGTTTTCTCCCACAGTCCAAATATGTGCCGGCTAGGTGGATTGGCCATGCTAAATTGCCCGTAGTGTTCATGGGTGTGTAGATTAGGAGGATGGATTTGGGTGGGTGCTCTGAGGGTCGGTGTGGACTTGTTGGGCCAGAGGGCCTGTTTCCACACTGTAGAGATTCTATGATCCACATGGGCCGGCCAGGACTGGTCATCAGTTATTGTCACTTTGAGGAATTTTAAGATCTTCACCTTCTCTCAACCTCAGTTCCATTGATGTAGATAGGAGCATGTTCTCCTCCTTTCTTTCTGATGTATGGCTGGAAATGTATTCGATAGAGTTTCAAAGAATGAGAGAGGTTCTGATTGAAACAGCTAAAATTCTAATGAGGGCTGGACAGACTGGGGATAGACAGGATGTTTCATCTGTTTCTGTAGTCTAGAACCAAGGGCCACAGTCTTAGGACATAGGGAATCGATTTGAAACTGATATAAGGAAAGATTTCTTTACGTAGACAGTTGTGGACCTGGAGAATTCTCTACCACAAGAGGCTGTGGAGGCCAATTCACTGAATAAATTCAAGAAAGAAATTGATAAATTTTAGATTTTAAAGGCATCAGGGGGTAGGGGTTAGAAGTGGAGATAGGAGATTGCAATAGAGGATCAGCCATGATCACAATGAATGGGGAGCAGGTTGAATGGCCTAGTCCTGCACTGAGTTTCTATGTTTCTTCTTTTTATCACCAGGCCCCAGGCCTGAAACTGGTTAATTCAATTCCTCAGCCATCACCAGACATTCCCCTGCCCTCAATTCAGTTTGTTTTCTGTTTATTGTATCTCTCTCATTCTGTTGTAACACTCACATCCATCACCAGCTGCAGCCCATTTCATTAAGTTTATTAATGTGCATAATGCTACCGTATATTTTGTGTGGTTTGAAGACATTGCAGACTAATAACCAATAATTGGCCAAAGAGTCCAAATGGGTGATGAATAGTTCTGACACAGCTCACATAAGAATCAAACAAATACTGTTCAGCTGGCAGAAGTTTAGGTCTAGTGCAAGTATTTTTTAATTTAACTGAGCTATTGGAATTCCATGTATCTGAGGCCTTTTCTTTCGTGTTTCTTTGACACAATTGTTTTGAGCTAAATAAACACAGCAATTTACATTTTAAACACGTGGTTTTTGACTTTGCCCCTGATCTATGTTTTAACCCATTGTAAATAAGAAGAGGGGCACTTTTTTTGAAATTGGAACATTGCAATCAATAGAGTTGGAGAACCTTTGAACTTTTTCAATGGGCAATAAGCCAAGACAAAGAAAACCAGTTTCTGGTACAGAAAGTGGCCATTCAGCGTATAGTATATGTGCTAGCCAGAACAGCAGAGCTCAAATCCAGAGATAGTAGGAACTGCAGATGCTGGAGAATCTGAGCTCACAAGGTGTAGAGCTGGATGAACACCGCAGCCAAGCAGCATCAGAGGAGCAGGAAAGCTGATGTTTCGGGTCTAGACCAAACGTCAGTCTTCCTGCTCCTCTGATGCTGCTTGGCCTGCTGTGTTCATCCAGCTCTACACCTTGTGAGCTCAAATCCAGACCTACTTTCCAGTTGCCTGTAACTCCACCAATTGAGGCAGTTCAAGTGTTCTTTTTGATTGAGATAAGAGTTTCTGCCTTCACTATTCTTTCAGGTATGGGATTGAGACACCCATCGTGTTCAGGGCTACAGCACATAATGTGCTGAATGGTTCTGTTGCTCTGGCTTTGGAGTGCTGCTTAGCCGCTGGGTCAAAATCCTGTAACTCCCTCCCTATCTATATTGTGAATCCTCCTATACGAAATGGATTATAGCTCACCACCACCTTCTGAAGGACAATCATAAATGAGCAATAAATACTGACCTCACCAAGGATGCACACATTTCATGACTGATCTAAAAATAAAGCAATAAATATCAGCCAGGAAACTGCAGAAACTATTCTATTCTCTTTAAAAGATTGGAATTTAATGCTAATTGAAATGCATTCCTTATTGTAATGTGGGTGATGGAACAGCCATTTTATGCATTCTCTTCTCTCACAAACATCAATAAAACAGTGACCAAACACCACAGTGTTTGAGCGATATTTATATGTTAGGATCTCCCACATCTTTAATCCAGCTCTGGGATGTATTCCAGGGGATAGGGAAGACTTGGCCTTGACCTAATATCTCATGTGAAAGAAGGTACATTCGATGGTGCAGCACTCTCTCAGTACTGTCACCTCAAGGAGTACTCTCATCTTCACCTGGTCCATCTCTGACTCCTCCCTTCCCTTCCTCAACATCACTGTTTCCATTTCTGGGGACAGGCTCGCCACCAATATCCACCACAAACCCACCAACTCTCGCAGTTACCTTGACTGTACATCCTCACATCCTGCTTCCTTCCCATTCTCCCATTCTCCATCTCCTTCGCATCTATTCTGATGATGCCAACATTGAAAAGGGGACCTCCTAAATGTCCACCTCCTTCGTCTACTGAGGATTCCCCAGCACCGTTGTTGACAGGACCCTCAGCTGGGTCTGACCCATCTCCCACACTTCCGCCCTCACCCCTTCTCTCTCTTCCCTCCCACAATAGCATTAGGGTCACCCTTATACTTACCTACCATCCCACCGGCATCCACATCCAGAGGATTATTAGCCGCCATTTCCACCACCTCCATCAGAAACAGATTCCTCTGCCCTCCCTTGTCGGCCTTCTGCAGATACCATTCCCTCTAAGACAACCTTGTCCATCTTCTTTCACTCTCAACAGCCCCCTGCAGCATTATGGTACCTTTCCCTTCAACAACAGAAGGTGTAATACCTGCCTGTTTACTTCCTCCTTCCCCAGTATCCAAGGGCCCAAATGCACCTTCCAGGTGAAGCAGCATTTTACTTGCATTTCACTCAATCTAGTCTACTGCATTCGCTGCTCACAATGTGGGCTCCTCTACATTGGGGAAACAATGCGCAGACTGGGTGACAACTACACAGAACATCTAGGATCTGTCTGCAAAAAAGACACTGAGCTTCCAGTTGCCTGTTATTTCAATGCTCCACCATGTTCCCTGACCAACACTTCTGTCTCAAACTTGCTGCAGGGCTCCAGTGAAGCTCAGTGCAAGCTGCAAGAACAGCACTTCATTTTCCGCTTGGGAACTCTACAGCTCTTGGACTCAATATTGAGTTCAACAAACTTAGGGCTTGAGGCACCTTCTCCCATGTCCTTACGCCAACCCCCACACACCAAGCCTTGTTATCATATGGTCTACTATTACAGACAACCCATTGTTATCCACTAATAGTCCCCATTCGTAGCTATTAATTCTCTTAGGCTGATTGTTATCTACTCCTCATCTGTCCAACTGTTCTTTTCTCTCTTTAGGCTCTATCTCCACCTATTGTTTACTCTTTACCCCCTGTCCCACTCTATCTTCTGCACAAGGAACAACTTTTTGCTAGCTACCAGTTTTGAGGAAGGTTCACTGGACCAGAAATATTAACTCTGCTTTCTCTCCACAGATGCTGCCAGGCCTGCTGACCTTTTCCCAAAATTTCTGTTTTTGTCTCCCCCGTTATTGTAGTGGCAGTACCAACCTAGACTTTGATATTGGGTCACTAGAATGAATCTATGAATCCACCACATCTGGCTCAGTGGCAGGTGACAGCTCACATATCCACAATAAGAAAATTCACAAGGATTTCATTTCCTACTAATCTTTTCTTCTTCTTTCAGCTTTTCCCATTTTACATTGGTCTACCACAAAGCTGATTGATCAACCTTCTCCATCTTATCCTCTCAGTCATCCATTCATCACCCATGCATCTTGCCCCCACATATCTTCCCATCCCATCTTGGATGTTCCTTTTTCCTCCTCCCTGGTGCTCCTATCTTTGTTCGTCATCTTTCTCACTCTTTCTCTCTCTCCTCATTGGAGGTCTATATCAGTTCAATCACCTCTTAACCATTTTCTTCAATGTTTCCCTAGTCTTCACTGAGCCCTGGCTAGTGATCTTCTGGATGCTGGTGGGATGGTAGGTGAGGACAAAGGGGTCCTTATCGCTGTTGTGGGAGTGAAGAAAGGGAATGAGGGCAGAAATGCGGGAGATGGGTCAGACCTACCTGAGGACCCTGTCAACTGCGGTGCTGGGCAATCCGCAGTTGAGGAAGAAGGTGGGCATGTTGGAGGTCCCCTTTTCGAATTTGGCATCACCAGAATAGATGTGAAGGAGTTGGAGGAACTGGGAGAGTGGGAAGGAAGCAGGATGTGAGAATGTATAGCCAAAGTAACTGTGGGAGTTGGCAGGTTTGTAGTGGATATTGGTGGCGAACCTATCCCCAGAAATTCTTCACACATCCATCTCAACATTAGCAACTCACTAACAACTGGTCATTGTTCCTCCCTTCTTGACACTACCATCTCACAAAAAAAAAGATTGCATTGTCTCGTGTAAAGTTAACTGCCTGCCAACAACACAGTGGAAATGTGGAAACATTTGGTTACTGACACTACAAAGTTGGTTGGGGGGGGAAGAATCCAGTTCTGTTTCTCTGTTGGGTCATTAGTCACAGCCAAGAAAATCAGGATTTCCCTTGGGTTACTTTGTGGTCCTGTGACTTTATGTAGCGGGGAGAGGGTCCTTGTTAAAGGGAGCAATGAAAAGCAATTGCCAGTGAAGAAGTATAAAAGATCAGCAACTGATGTCAGCCTGCATGAAGATGTTTAGGAAGTTAACTTGGTGTGTCTTCATTAGGCTTACAGCAGAGTCAGCAATTTGCAGTGTGGATCTGTCACTTGGTCCTGCTGCTTTTACTAAACTAATTGATCCTCCTGTATCATCCCTTCATGTAAGCCCAGGTAACCTTCAGGACTTTTCCCCTCCCACTTACAGAAAACTGCTCAAAATGCTTAGAACAGCACAAACTGAAAGCAAAGCTGTGAAAAGTGCCGTTCAGGTGCCACTAATGACTCAGCATCAGGTGATCAACGAAAAAAATAGCCATATTTATTCTGGTTGAAAAGACCATTATAATTTGGAAGCTCAGCATTTCTGCAGTCTGTCAGACTGTCTCAACCTTCCAGAAATGAGTCCATTGCTTCATTAAAACAGCTAAACCATGCATCCAGGTCCCTGTGAGAAGTTTTTCTTTTCTCATTGGGTGTGGGTGTTGTTGCTCATCTTAATTGAAAGTTTTGAGCTGCGTAGCTTATTAAAGCATTCCAGAGTCAACCACATGCAGACTGTCTCTGATTTATGAATGTCTGACGTACAGACACTCATGTTAATGAAAATAATCCCATTAATTGTGTAATACCTGACAAATGGGTACTTACTGCTTTATATAGTTCTGTATATTTGTATACAAATCAACCTTGTCCTGGGCTTGCTTGTACCTCGGGCTTGTAATCACATGTAGGCCAGAACAGGTAAAGACGGCAAATTTCCCTCCCAAAAGGATTTGAGTGAACCAAAGATTATTTTTTGCAGCGATCAATGATCACCCTTGGCTTTATTGCCATGATATATAAATTGAACGTAAATTTTACAAGATTCCAGAGTGAGATTTGAGTTCGGGTCCCCAGAGCATTGACTAGACTTCTGGTTTACTTGTCTAATGGTGTTACCAACACCTCACCATCTCTCCCATAAATCCCTGCTGAGGTTAGCAATTATCATCCATCCCTAATCTCCCCGATAAAACTTCAGGTCACTTGAGATGGCAGTTAAAAATGTAGCATTGATGACACCTCAGTGAGACCTTTTATTTAAGAAACCTGTTAAAACCTAACTGTTGGATTTAAATTTTGGTTACAAATCTCCTTATGTAGCTTGATATCACATTTGCTTTGGTAATTCTCCTGTGACGTTCCTTGAGAAGTTTTAGATGCTAGATAAATGCAATCTTTTTTCTTTCGTTGGTGGAATATGGGCATCACTGGCTAGTCCAATATTCATTGCCCTTCCCCAGTGAGCTGTCTTCTTGAACCACTCGGTCTGTCAGAAATATGTACACCCACAGTGCTGTTAGGGAGGGAGTATTTTAATCCAGTGACAGTGAAGGAATTGCATTACAAATTCTAAGATGAAATAGTCTGTGACTTGGAGGGAAACTTTCACTTGGCAGCATCGTCATCATTTTTACATGTTCATGAAATGTGGGTGCCATGAGACAGTATTTATTGCCCATCCCTAATTGTCCAGAGGACAGTTAAGAGTCAGGCCCACTGCTGCGTGTCTGGAATCACATGTAGGCCAGACAGGGTTAGGAGAGCAGATTTCCATCCCTAAACATAGAACATAGAACAATACAGCACAGAACAGGCCCCTCGGCCCTCAATGTTGCGCCAATCTGTGAACTAATCTAAGCCCATCCCCCTACCCTAACCCATCATCATCCATATGCTTATCCAAGGACTGTTTAAATGCCCTTAATGTGGCTGAGTTAACTACATTGGCAGGCAGGGCATTCCACGCCCTCACCACTCTCTGAATAAAGAACCTGCCTCTGACATCTGTCTTAAATCTATCACCCCTCAATTTGCAGCTATGCCCCCTCGTACTAGCTGACGTCATCATCCTAGGAAAAAGACTCTCACTGTCCACCCTATCTAATCCTCTGATCATTTTGTAGGTCTCTATTAAATCCCCTCTTGGCCTTCTTCTCTCCAATGAGAAAGTCCCTCAGCCTTTCCTCATAAGACCTTCGCTCCAGACCAGGCAACATCCTGGTAAATCTCCTCTGCACCTTTTCCAATGCTTCCACATCCTTCCTGTAATGGGGCGACCAGAACTGTACACAATATTCCAAGTGAGGCCGCACTAGCGTTTTGTACAGTTGCAGCATGACATCACGGCTCCAGAACTCAATCCCTCTACCAATGAAACCCAACACACCGTATGCCTTCTTAACAGCACTATCAACCTGGGTGGCAACTTTCAGGGATCTATGTACCTGGACACCAAGATCCCTCTGCACATCCACACGACCAAGAATCTTTCCATTGACCCAGTATTCTGCCTTCCTATTATTCTTCCCAAAGTGCATCACCTCACATTTATCTGCATTGAACTCCATTTGCCACCTTTCAGCCCAATTCTGCAGTTTATCCAAGTCTCCCTGCAACCTGCAACATTCTTCCACACTGTCCACAACTCCACCGATTTAGTGTCATCTGCAAACTTACTAACCCATCCACCTATGCCTGCGTCCAAGTCATTTATAAAAATGACAAACAGCAGTGGTCCCAAAACAGATCCTTGTGGCACACCACTAGTAACCGGACTCCAGGCTGAATACTTTCCATCAACCACCACTCTTTGGCTTCTTTCAGAAAGCCAGTTTCTAATCCAAACTGCTAAATCTCCCTCAATCCCATGCCTCCGCATTTTCTCCAATAGCCTACCATGTGGAACCTTATCAAAGGCTTTACTGAAGTCCATGTACACCACGTCAACTGCCCTACCCTCATCCACATGCTTGGTCACCTTCTCAAAAAACTCAATGAGGTTTGTGAGACACGACCTGCCCTTGACGAATCCATGTTGACTATTAGGACAGTAGTGAACCAGAACTGCAGTCTCGCCCTTTAGTCTGAGATGGGGTGGAGGTGGGATGTCTGCTGATGATTGTGAAATGTAGCTATTGCAACTCCTCAGACACTGAAGCAGTCCATAACTGAAATGCAGCAAGACCTGGATATCGTTCAGGCTTAGGCTGAAAATTAGCAAATAACATTCATACCACACAAGTGACATGCAATAACCATCTTCACCAAGAGAGAGTAAGGACAAATTACCGGAGATGCTGGAATCTGTACAGAAAACAAAAAAATGCTGAAAATCACAACGGATCAGGCAGCATCGGTGGAGAGAGAGCAACCTGGCATTTCTAATCTCGATGACTCTTCATCAGAACAGGAGCTCATTCAATGTCGCACCATCATTCAGTCCTCTACTATCAATATCCTGAAGATTATCAATGACCAGAAACTAAACTGGACTAGCCACATAAATACAAGAGCATGTCAGAGGCTAGGAGTACTGCAGTGAGTAAATCAGCTCCTGACTTCTCAAGATTGATTATCGACAAAGTATAAGTCAGGAGTACAATGGAATACGCTCAACTTGCCCGGATGAGTGCAGCTCCAACAATACTCAAGAAACTCAAGACTAAAGACACCTATTCAGCCAATATCCGAACCTCTCTTTTCCAATGGAAAGGGCTCGCGCTCTCAATAGGGTGCCTTGTATAGGTGAATAGCACAACCCACTCAGTGTATGTTTGATGAGGGAATGTTGCTCTTCTCTTATCTCAGAGTTCCAGTCCCAAGTGTTCCAGTGCCTACTTGATTGGCAATACATTAAGTGCCTTCAACATCCACTTCTCTCACCATTAGTGTCTCGTTAATCTTCTATCACTTTACTTTATCTAACCTAATAAACATACTCTTCAATTCCTGTCGCACGATATATTTATTCAGCTTCACCTTCAATGCATCATTGCTATTTGCCTCAGATGCTCTTTATTTTGATTTTTATTTTATTCGCTCACGGGATGTGTGCATCACTAACTGGCCGGAATTTATTGCTCATTGTTGTTGCCCTGGAGAAGGTGGCGGCGAGCTGACTTCTTGAACCGCTGCAGCCCATGTGTTATAGGTAGACCCACAATGCCTATCGGGAGGCAGTGCCAGGATTTTGTCCCAGTGACACTGAAAGAACAGCGATTTATTTCCACGTTAGGATAGTGAGTGCCTTAGACACAAATGTGCAGGTGGTTGTGATATTAAAGGTAAAATCAAGTTCCAACAGCTTCCAAAGTCAGATTGGAACCCAAGTCTCCAGAGCATCAGCCTAGACCTACTAGCCAGTGACACTGGAAACACTTCCTCTTTCTTGCAGCATTTTCCATGTTGCACCACTCTCAGAGTAAAATAAGGTTCTGTTGAATTCCATGTTAGATTTTTTGGTGACAACTTGATGTTTAAGACCATTGGTTTTGAATTCCCTTACAAAAGGAAATATCTTCTCTACTTCCAAATGGTCAAACTTTTTCATTAAAGACACCTATTCAGTCAATATCTGAACCTCTCTTTTCCAATGGAATGGGCTCGTGCTCCCAATGTGGTGCCTTGTATAGGTGAATAGCACACACCCATGCAGTGTACGTTTGATAAGGAAATGTTGCTCTTCTCTTATCTCAGAGTTCCAGTCCCAAGTTGACAAGAATGATGCACGCACAAACACAAGCCAGACAAGTGGGTGAGATTAAGTAAATTGGGAAATGGCACATGTGGAGCATAAATACTGTTACATCAAATTATCTGTTGTGATTCTTATATTCTGTTTAACAGCCTGTGACTGGAAATGAGAATCCATGCAGTAAATGTCATATCTAGTGAGCAACAAATTATCAATGTGAAACTTGAAGCACTGACAGACAGGAAGAAAAGAAGATCAACAGATTTGAAATGTACACTTTAAGAAGGATCCTACGGGTGAGCTGAGAGCAGAACTGATGAAAAATTACCACAGAACAACGATGGGACTCTTAAATAATCTAAAAGAAGACAAATGGAATCCTTCAGATTTCTTATCCATGGGGAAAGGTTGGAAAACACCACTCGAAGGATTAAAGACAAAAGAGCAGGGAGCCAACAATAAACACAACAGCTTGACAATGATAAAGACTGGCTTAACCAGAGCTCCAAGAGCCATGAAAACAAAGCTAAGAACTGTGGATGCTGGAAATCAAAAACAAAAGCAGTAATTGTTGGAGAAGCTCAGCAGGTCCGGCAGCATCTGTTGGGAGAAAGCAGACTTAACATTTCGGGTCTAGTCACCTTTACTCAGAATGGCTCTGAACCCGAAACACTAACTTTGTTTCTCTCTCCACAGATGCTGCCCAGACTTGCTGAGTTTCTCCAGCAGTTTTGGTTCCAACGCCCACTATTGCTATAATTGCGATGTTTGGCAGACCAAGGTCTTGACACTCGATATGGCACATTGACAATGACCATTCTTCCGTCGCTATCCTAATTCACACCTACTCCTCTTCACGTATCACTGCCTCTGCTCACTGACTGACAGGTCTCACATCACATCAAATTTGTAAATCTCATCTTCACTCCTCCCTCTCTCTGTAAGCTGTAAGATCTCTGTGCTCCTCCAGTTCTTGCCTTTGGTTCCTGTTTATACCACAGCGTTTGCTCTGCTTTTAGTTGCCTGGATCTTGAGCGTTAGAATTTCCTGTCCCAACACCTTCACTTCTCTCTCTCTTTCGCTCTCGGTCTCTCTCAATCTCTTTATCTTTTTCTTTAAGTTGCTCCTTAAACTTTAGCTATTTGAGTTAACTTTTGGTCAGCCCTCCTCATAACTCCTCAATGGACCGGGTGCTAAAATTTGTCACACCTGAAAAGTGTATTAAGACCGTTCATTACTTTAAAAGTGCTAAATAAACACAGGTTGTTGTTATATATAGATATAACACAGTGTGGAGCTGGAGGAACACGGCAGGCCAGGCAGCATCAGAGGAGCAGGAAAGGCGACATTTCGGGTCGGGCCCCTTCTTCAGAAAATATGTTGTTTGCTGGCTCAAAATCCTGGAAATCCCTCCTTCAGAGCACAAGGAATGCAACTGTTTAAGGTGACAGCTCATCACTAAATTTTCAAGGACAATTAGGGATGAGCAGTAAATGCTAACCTAGTCAGTTAGATCCCACAGAAGAATTAAAAAGCAGACCAGACCTTGAAGAGGGATGAGGCAGAAAATTAGCCAACTGGACAGCAATGTCCAACATGTAACCTCAGGTTTACCATAGACACCCTAGTGACTAATATCTACAGTCATTCTGTCGTTGTGTTGTCTGGAAACCTGCAGGATCCTATTTTAATTTGATGGCCTGTTTATTACTGTATCCAGAATGTAAAATTATGTTAAAGCAACTCAGCACCCTCAGGAGAAATACCTCTGCACTGTTATTGAGACAGAACTAAAGAAAAAGGTTAAATTGACAGCATCAATTTCTGTAAATTGTGTGACTTGCTGAATAATTTATTGTTTAATAGATGGAGGCAAATAGATTACAGTATAATGTCAGAACTTTGTTATTCAATGCCAGTCCCTGGTCTTGGATCAATGTTACAATGTGACACATGTTTAATAAGTAATAAAATTATTAAAACAATGCTGACAAGGCACATTTGCTTCATCTACTAACGACTTTATAATATACTTTTATCTGTCGTAACTGGTTTGCTTTCAGAAGTTTATTTTCTCCCCACCCAATGAAATTTTTACAAAAAAGCTAAGTGATTTGTGCTTCGATGTAAAATGAATAATTTGAGAGCCAGTCCATTTACCACCAGCAGGAATGAATAACTGTATCCAGACTGAGAATCTAAAATCAAAACTTTTGGTTTCTTGGTCAGTCTGATGCCTGACACAAGTGAAGGCACATCACTTCAAGAATCTCTGAACTACTGAAGCTACTGCAGAGGTAGAGTTTCTCGACCCCCTGGGGACAAGGTAGATCTCATTTAATCTGAAGAAAATGGAATGGGACACGGATCATGATTTATCAACCGAAGCATTAAACTCTTTTGAGCAAGAGTCGGCCAATCAACATTTCGAACCTGCTTCACCATTCAATGAAGATTGTGGCAGATCCGATTTTAACCTCAACTCTACCTTCCTACATTTCCCCATCATTGAGCAATGATTTTAAAGCTGTGGAGGACCTTTGCAAACAACACTACACACCTGAAGGCTTCCTGATTCAATTTACGAAAATTAAAGCATTGAATAGTGAGAAAACGGGCAATTTTGTTACACTGAAACTCCCACCCCAACTTTCCAATCCTCACCACTGGCCATCCTATCCATGCCTATTAGATTGGGTGTAAGGACATCACAAATAGGAACAGAGTAGACCATTCGGCCCCTCAGACCTGGTCCATTCTGCCGTTGATCTGCCATCCCGTCCACTTTCTATATTTCTGTTTCCCTGAGAGACTGAAAATCTGTTGAGCTCGGCCTTAACTTTCTTTATTCTTTAACAGGAAAAGGGCACCTCTGGCTAGGCAGCATTTATTGCCCATCCCTAATTGCCCAGAGGGCAGTTCAGAGTCAACTACATTGCCGTTGGTCTGGAGTCACATGTGGGCCAGACCAGGTTAGGATGGCAGTTTCCTTCCCTAAAGGACATTCGTGAACCAGATGGGTTTTTCCCAACAATCAACAATGGATTCATGGTCATCGTTAGATTGTTAATTTCAGATATTTTATTGAATTCAAATTCCACCATCTGCCACGATGTGATTCAAACCCAGGTCCTGGCCCGAAACGTCAAGCTTTCCTGCTCCTATGATGCTGCTTGACCTGCTGTGTTCATCCAGCCCCACGCTTGTTATCTCGGATTCTCCAGCATCTGCAGTACCTTTTATCTCTCATCCTCAGAATGTTATCTGAGTTGCTGAATTAACAGTCCAGCAATAATACCATTAGGTCATGACATCCCATCTTGGCGTGATGCAGTTCATGCTGCTGCTGCTGGACAAGTCAGATCCCAGAGTGAAACCTGTCTTGAGAGACTTTCTTTTAAAAAATATTGTTAACTCAACTAGTGACTGAAACATAGTCACACAAGGCTGCAAAGCTTCTTTGACAACAAATGTTGATTAAACAAAAGATGGAGACAAAGAAGGCAAGCTATCTAGGTATAGAAGTGAGGTTAGAGAAAAATTTAAGACACACAGCTAAATAATTTTTTTCAATTCTATCCATTACACAGATTTAAATTCAGAGAATTTATACCTCGACATCAAATCTTTAAATTCAACTGAAGTGATTCTTCCCAGTTAATATCCTGTGAACTGTGTGGCCTTCTCATAATAACGCTTAAAAAACTGAAAGCTTAAACTTTCTCAGCTGGTGACAACCTGCAGTCCAACGATGTGTGGGTGAGGTGGATCGGCTCTGCTAAATTGCCCATAGTGACCTGGGATGTGCAAGCTAGGTGTGTTAGCCATGGGAAATGCAAGGTTATGTGGATAGGTAGAGGGTTTGGTTTATGTGGGATGCTTTTCAGAGGGTCAGTGTGTGCTCAATGGACCAAAGGCCTGCTTCCACATTGTGGGGATTCTATGATTTTATACAGATTTCCAAACAAACTCTCCTTGTCTGGAAGATTTTCAAGCTAAAACTTTCTACTGTTGGAACCCATTTTCTTAAATGCTCTTTTCATTTAAAATTCATTTTGTGGCATGTGGGTGGCCAACATTTATTGCCCATCCCTACTTGCCCTTAAGAAGGTGGTGGTGAGCTACCTTCTTGAACTGCTGCAGTCCACTCCCTGTGGTTTGACTCACAATGCTATTAGGGAGGGAATTCCAGGATTTGGACTGAGCGGCAGTGAAGGAACAATGATATATTTCCAAGTCAGGATGGTGAGTGGCTTGGAGGGGAACTTGAAGGTGGTGCTGTTCATAGAATCATAGAATCCCTACAGTGTGGAAACAGACCCTTTGGCCCAACAAGTCTACACCGAACCTCAGAGCATCCCACCCGGATCCATCCCCCTAATCTACACATCCCTACGGGCAATTTAGGATGGCCAATCCACCTAACCTGCACATCTTTGGACTGTGGGAGGAAACTGGAGCACCCAGAGGAAACCCACGCAGATACAGGGAGAATGTGCAAACTCCACACAGACAGTCACCCAAGGCTGAGAATCAAACCCGGGTCCCTGGAGCTGTGAGGCAGCAGTGCTAACCACCGTGCCACCCCAATACGTGTTCCCATACGTCTGCTGCCCTTGTCCTTCTAGATGGAAGTGGCCGTGGGTTTGGAAGGTGCTGTCTGAGGATCTTTGGTCAATTTCTGCAGTGCATCTTATAGACAGTACACGCTGCTGCTACTGAATGTCAGTGATGGAGGGAGTGGATGCTTGTGGAAGCAGTTCCAAACAAGCGGGCTGCTTTGCCCTGAACAGTGTCAAGCTTCTTGAGTGTTGTTGGGGCTGCACTCATCCAGGCAAGTGGGGAATATTCCATCACACTCCTGACTTGTGCCTTGCAGATGGTGGACAGGCTTTGGGGATTCAGGTAGGGATGGAATATTGCTGCAGTATTCCTAGCCTCTGACCTGCTCTTGTAACCGTTGCATTTATGTGGTGAGTCCAATTGAATTTCTGATCAATGGTAACCCCCAGGATGTTGATAGTGGGGAATTCAGTGATGGTAACACCACTGAAAGCCAAGGGATGGTGGTTAGATTGTCTCTTATTGGTGATTGTCATTGCCTGGCATTTCTGTGGCATGAATGTTACTTGTCACTTGTCAGCCCAGGCCTAGATATTGTCCAGATGTTGTTGCATTTAGACACAGACTGCTTCATTATCTGAGGAGTCATGAATGGTGCTGAACATTGTGCAATCATTGGCAAACATCCCACTTCTGACCTTGTGGTGGACGGAAGGTCATTGATGAAGCAGCTGAATATGGTAGGGCCTAGGAGACTACCCTGACGAACTTCTGCAGAAATGTCCTGGACCTGAGATGACTGACCTCCAACAACCATGACCATCTTCCGAAGTGTCAGGTTCCCCCTGATACTCTGAAAAAACTTGTTTCTCAGAGAGAAAATATATTTGCTTCTGACGTATGTCAAGTCTCCTCCAAACTGTCCTCTCATCCAATTTCTACGTTTTCAAAAGTAAATGTCAATCCTTGATTACTCTGACCAAATGTAAACCATCACAGTATAAACAATTTTCCATTTACAAGCTGATGATTTACTGTCGCCTGCTCTCTGACACATCCTGGATTAGATCACTGTTCTGGAAAGACTGTCTAACTTAGAATTCTTTTGAAAAAAAAGCCTTTAGTATCTATATGCAACTATTTTGAAATCAAAGCTCTAAATGTATATATTTTATATAGTATAAATCACACACCTTTCTTTCAAATATGCTCAAAGATGGATAGTTAAAAAATCTTTGTCACACCTCAGTGAGGTAACATGCTAGAAATTAAGGCCTACTATTCCCGGAGTCCTTGCAAAAGTTAAAGATTTTGGAAAAGAATGCAAGATACAACAAGTTTCCTGCCTTTTCAGACCCAGGAAGCATGGGCCAGGTTTCCGTGTGTCACGGTGGCTCAGTGGTTAGCACTGCTGCCTCACAGCACCAGGGACCCTGGTTTGATTCCACCCTCAGGTGACTGTGTGGAGTTTGCACACCCTCCCCGTGTCTGCATGGGTTTCCTCCGGGTGCTCCGGTTTCCTCCCACTGTCTAAAGATGTGCAGGTGAGGTGGATTGGACATGTTAAATTGCGTTCAGGGTTGTGTAGGTTAGGTGGGTTACATAGTGTTCAGGGTTGTGTAGGTTAGGTGGGTTACATAGTGTTCAGGGTTGTGTAGGTTAGGTGGGTTACATAGGGATGGATCTGGGTGGAATGCTCTGAGGTTCGGTGTGGATTTGTTGGGCCGAAGGGGCTGTCTCCATACTGTAGGGATTCTATAAAACAAAAACTATTTTTTGTGACAATTAACTCAACCCAGGCTATAGATAAACAATTCTGAGCCATTAGGATATTACACTAACAGTTAAAACTTCATCTCCAAACATGTACATGCAGATATACACATGCACATAAATATGTATGGTTACACACACACACACAGTGACTCCTCCATTAGCATGCATGTAAACCATCAGAGAAACACACATACACAGAATAAAACATTGATGTGACAGATGGAAGGAAAGACTGGAAGGTTGGTTCAGTAGGTTCTGTTCACAACGTTGCTAAAATGATCTTTGTGCTGATCAGAGAGTTGCTTTCAGTCTTCCTCCTCCAGATGTTTCACTTGTTTCCATGAGGCACATGTTATACAGGGCCTTGGATGTTTCAATGAAAAGTGACTATTTACCAACTGCTGAAGGAACAATGAACTAATTTTCTTCAGGTTTAAAGTGGCTTCTACTGCTGAGAACAGAGAGACTCCTTGATAAAAGCAAACTGCTGTAGACGCTGGAAATATAAACAGAAAGTGCTGGAGAAACTCAACAGGTCTGCCTGCACCTGTGGAGAGAAAAATTGAGTTAATGTTTCATGTCCAATGTGACTTTTCCTCAGATTCAGAACATTTGAATGTAGAAATTTCTCCTAATCTCAGTACTAAATGATTATTCTGAGGCTATGACCCTGAATTCTGGATTCTCAAGATCTTTGTCTAGTCTGTGCAGTCTTTCAAAACCCTGTATGTTTCAATGAGATTAATTTTCATTATTCTAAACCCTAAAGCGTAAAGACACAATTTACACAGTGTCTCAACTGTCAGGAGGCTTGGCCTGGTGGTGTTATTACGAGGGGACATAGCTTTAAATTGAGGGGTGATAGATATAGGACAGATGTCAGAGGTAGGTTCTTTACTCAGAGAGTAGTAAAGGCATGGAATGCCCTGCCTGCAACAGTAGTAGACTCGCCAACTTTGAGGGCATTCAAATGGTCATTGGATAAACACATGGATGATAATGGAAGAGTGTAGGTTAGATGTGGGTTCAGATTGGTTTCACAGGTCGGGGCAACATCAAGGGCTGAAGGGCCTGTACTGCGCTGTAATGTTCTCTGTTCTATGTTCTATTAAGCCAGAGGATGAGCTGGTGCTATGTGAACACACGTTTGAACTCCATTATGGTCAAAGGTGAAGATTGAATTAAATGTTTGAAAAAATCTGTGATTAAGAATTTAACGATGACCATAAAACTATTGTCAAAAAATCCCATCTGATTCACTAATGTCCTTTAGGGAAGGAAACTTCCATCCTCACCTGATCTAGCCTACATGTGACTCCAAACCCACGAGGATGGGCAATAACTGGGCAATGGTCTAGCCATTGGTGCGCACATTCCGTGACCAAATATTAAAAAGAAATCCAGGACAACTCTCTCATCCGACAATAAAAAAATCTAGTGAAGATTTGGCATGGTGCCCAACATTGGTTACTAACATCAAGGGGCAATATTATTGAAGAGAAAATTGGGCATGGAGAATAAGCCTCCCAATTTTCCTTCCACTGCGATCTCTGCACTGCTTCTGGCAATCAAGTTTACAATATAGAAAGGCTTCATTCAGCCCATCACGGCTATGTAGTATCTCCAACTCTACTCTCCTGTTGGGGATAACTGCATGACCTTCCACCTTCTGTCCCCCGCCACCATACTCCTATCATTGGTCAATGATGAATCTATCCACATAGAGCCCTACCTTCCTGTGCCAATTAGACAGAAAGAAGACTATTGTTAACTAATTTAGTAAATTTTGATTGACAAACAAATAGACTTTATTCACCTTTCAAAAATGTTTTGTCAAAGTGTTCAAAGAAAATTGATTTTTAAAAAATACTATTTATTTAAAGCCCTCAAATATTACATCAGGCATGTTCACCAGGAAGGCAGATGCTGAAATCACTCATTCGGTCTGGTTGTAATTTTAGCAAGGAAATTAGTTCCACAATTACTTTCACATCTGCTGAGTATGCCAAAATTTTCTGTTTTTATCGCCGGTTTCTAGCATCTGCAGTGTACTGCTTTTATTTTCATCCTATCGTTAGGTATAGATTTAACCATTCAAATGCACAGATGCCCAGCCTTCCTCATTCTACCCTCTGTAAACTTGAGGTTGTCCAAACCTTTCTCATGTCTTAATTTGCACCAAGTCCCCTTCCCCTCTATCTGCTGATCTCATTTCTGAATTATCTTAATTGTTTTTGAATCCCTCTGTGTGTTTGCACCTCCATTTCTCTGTAACCTCCTCCAATCACACACAAAAAAACACACCGTTCCATCAATTCGAGTCTTCTGTACTCCTGTGGTTGTAATTAATCCACCATTGGTTGTCATCCCTTCAAGCTGCCTATGCCCCACACTCTGGAATTCTCTCCCTGAACCTCTTTTGCTTTCCTCCTTGCAGGCGCCCATCAAATTATACCTCTTTGACTGAGTTTGTCCACCTAGTATCTGCTCATGTGACCTGATGTCATATTTTGTTTTATAATGCTCTTATGAAGTGCCTCGAGCTGGTTTATTATATAAAAGAGGCTTTATAAATATAAATTGCCATGGCTGTTTTTTTTGCTTGTAGAATTGTTCTCAAGATTAACCTTTAATGCTTGGAGACTCCAGGACCACAGTTGGAAATCTTAGGCCTACGCTAACTCCTTGCCGGCTCATTCCAAAGCTAATTCCACTGGACAGCTCCCTCCTCGTGGCTCTAAAAGATTTGTCTGCTTGAATTTTTTTTTAGTTTAGATGTAATGGTATTTGTCGCAAACACTTCTTGTGGCAAGTCCTCTCACACTCCAACAATAAATGATATTTTCCCAAATGTTTTTTTTCCCCATTTTCTCAGCGACTATTTTCAATTCACTTCAGAGCTGCAGTTTAAAGATAATTTATGACATTGGAATTAGAATTAATGTACAATGCAATCACTGCACAGAAATGTAGGAATTGCTAAATGGCAAATTGCTAAGATTCATTGATTTAGCTTTCCATCATCCTGATGTTTGCATGTGACAATGATATGGGAGTTATTGGCTAATCACTGTAATTAATCTCTATCTACTGGTCTACAATAGTCCATGCGTCCTTAAATTATTTATTCCTCCCCATTACGTTCACCATATGTCCTGTCCCTTGTTACTCATGTACTGTGTCCCAAAATATAATTTTTCAAATTAACAATGTTGACTATCTTCCAATGTTGCCATAGATATCATTCACACTTCTCAAAATAACGAGCAGATGTTAAGCACCAACACTCCCTCGAAACTTTTGAATAATCTGCCCAAGAAAAGTTAGCAATTTCTATGATATTGAATTCCCTTTTGCCAGTCCGATTTATATCTGCCTTCAGGTCAACGGGATCTCAAGGCATCTAGCGACAGTGATGTCAGCAAGCCAAGTAAACAGCTCGATGTGTGCAGAACAGACGGCTAAACACATTGAAGTATTGCCACGGACAGCAAAGCAAGAAGTTAAAAATGCTTGACAACACAGCGTGGAGCTGGATGAACACAGCAGGCCAGGCAGCATCAGAGGAGCAGGAAAGTTGACATTTGGTTTGGGACCCTTCTTCAGAAATGGGGAGGGGGAAGGGAGCTCAGAAATAAATAGAGAGAGGAGGGGTGGGGCTGGGGAAGGTAGGTGGGATGGTGATAGGTAAGCACAGGTGGGCAGTGGTGGGGATTGGTCAGTGAGGTGGGTGGGGGGATAGGTGGGAGAGACGATGGACAGATTGTGTCAGATAAAGGAGATGGGGAGAAGAGGGAGGGTTGGACTTGGGATGAGGCTGGCAGTGGGGAGATTTTAAAACTGGTGAATTCCATGTTTAGGCCATCGGGCTGTTGGCTTCCAGGGCGGAATATGAGGTGCTGCTCCTCCAGTTTGCGTGTGGTGTCATTGTGACACCGGAGGAGGCCCAGGATGGACATGTCACCCAAGGAGTGGGAGGGCAAGTTAAAATGATTGGCGACTGGAAGGTGATGTTGTTTGTCGTGAACAGAGTGCAGATGCTCTACGAAATAGTGCCTAAGCCTATGCTTGGTCTCACCAGTGTAGAGGAGGCCATATCAGGAGCAATGGATACAGCAGACCAAGTTGACGGATGTGCAGGTGAACCCCTGTCTAATGTGGAACGTTTGTTTTGTACCTTGGGTGGAGGTGAAGGCGGAGGTGTAAGAGCAGGTGTAGCACTTCCTGCAGTTGTAGGGGAAGGTGCCGGGGTTGGTGGGGTTAGTGTGGAGTGTGTAGCAAATGAGGGAGTTGCAGAGGGAATGGTCCCTATGAAAGGCAGATAGGGATGGGAAGGGAAATATCTCTTTGGTGGTGGGGTTGGATTGTAGGTGGCGGAAGTGGCGGAGAATGATACGTTGGATGTGGAGTTGGTGCGGTTACAATTGAGGACAAGGGGGATTCTGTCTTTATTTTTGTTGGGGGGGGTGGTGTGAGGACAGAAGTGCAGGAAATGCAAGAGACGCGAGTGAAAGCATTTTTGATCACTGGAGAGGGGAATGTTACGGACCTTGAAATAGGAGGACATCTGGGATGTTCAGGAGTGGAACGCCCCATCTTGAGAGCAGATGCAGTGGGAGGTGGAGGAACTGGGAGTAGGGGATCGCATTCTTGCAGAAAGGTGGGTGAGAGGAGGTGTAGTCCAGGTAGCTGTGGGAGTTGGTGGGCTTGAAATAAATGTCAGTTTCAAGGCAGTCACCAGAGAGGGAGACAGAGAGGTACAGGAAGGAGAGGGAGGTATCAGTTATGGTCCAGGTGAACTTGAAATTGGGGTGAAAGTTGGTAGTAAAGTTGATGAACTGTTCAAGCGCCTCATGGGAGCACAAGGCAGCACCAACACAGTCATCAATGTAGCAAAGGAAGAGGTGGGGGATGGTGCCAGTGTAACTGCGGAAGAGGGACTGCTCCACATATCCTACGAAGACACAGTCATAGCTTGGGCCCATGTGGGTGCTCGTGTCTACCCCCTTATTATCCTCATTTCTAATTTAAGCTGATAAGACTGTTGATGAGATCTTTAAATTGCATGCACAAAAAAACCTGAACATGTATTATTTAGATAAGAAAATATCAGTATTTAGCTGTTTGATCAGAGTGAAAAGTTACAGAGATCTCTTCTAGAGGGCGGAATAAAGAAAGAACAACATAGGTGCAATTTTGTTTTTATCTATTTGTGGAATGTGGGCATCACTGGCTACACCAGCAAAATTGTCCATCGCTAATTGCCCAGAGAGCAGTTATCACTGATAGTCTGGAGTCAAAGACCAGGTAAGAACAGTAGATTTGCTCCTCTAAAAGAGATTATTCAATGCATTCTGAAGAAGAGTCATTCCAGACTTGAAACATTAACTCTGTTTCTCTGTCCACGACCTGCTGAGTTTCTCCACCATTCTCTGTGTTTGTTTCAGATTTCCAGCATCCACAGTTCTTTTGTTTTTATGATACAATTGGCCATTCAGTCCTTTGAACCTGCTCCACCATTCATAATGACCCTAACTGATCATTCAATTCAACAGCCTGCTCCTGCTTTTCCTTTGTTTACTTTGATTCCTTCAAGTCCAAGTGCTAGATCCAACTCCACTTTGAAATCGTACCATGATTTTGCCTCAGATATAGTAGGAACTGCAGATGCTGGAGAATCTGAGATAACAAGGTGTAGAGCTGGATGAACACAGCAGGCCAAGCAGCATCAGTGGAGCAGGAAAGCTGATGTTTCGGGCCTAGACCCTTCTTCAGAGATGCTTGGCCAAGGAGATTACGAGAAAGTTGCAGTGGGAAAGAGATCCACTGAGGTTTTTTCTGGAGGGAGGAGGGTAACTTCTTCAGGGTATCCTTAGAAGAGGCTTCGCAGTGGGGTTAAAATTGTTTCAGAGGAAGTAGGAACTGCAGATGCTGGAAAATCTGAGATAACAAGGTGTAGAGCGTGGATGAACACAGCAGGCCAAGCAGCATCAGAGGAGCAGGAAGGCTGACGTTTGGGCCCTTCTTCAGAAATGCCCATTCCTGCTCC
>JAHRHZ010000061.1:23003305-23031578 GCA_024137785.1 Ginglymostoma cirratum
TTTCAGGCCTAAACCTTCATCAGAAAAAAATTTTTTTCTGGTGAAGGGTTTAGGCCCGAAACGTCAAGTTTTCCTGCTCCTATGATGCTGCTTGACCTGCTGTGTTCATCCAGCCCCATGCTTGTTATCTTGGATTCTCCAGCATCTGCAGTACCTTTTATCTCTATCAGTGATAGACAAAAAGAGTTTTTTCAGATCTATAAAAGATAAAAGAAAGGCAAGACTGAACATTGGACTGCTGGAAAATGAGGCCGGAGAAGTTGTAATGGGGAACAAAGAAATGGTAGAGATGCTGAATAGGTATGTTGCATCAGTCTCCACAATGTAAGAAGGTAGTAGACAGGTGAAACCTCCATTCTGCTGGCTCTGGTGTATATTTGCTGTAGCCCCAGGCCAGAGTTGTGCCTAGTTTTTTAGATATTGGAAAAATCCCGTCCAGTTTATTAGATCATGAAATTTTTTACTCAGTCCTACATTGGCAGAGAAATTATTGGAGAAGATTCTGAGGGATGGGATTTATTCACATTTGGCAAAGTATTACCTTATTAGCAACAAGCAACATGGTTTTGTGTGTAACAGATCATTTCTCACAAACTTGACTGAGTTTTTTGAGAAAATGACAAAGATGATCAATGAGGGCAGGATGGTAGATGTTGTCTATATAGACTTTAGCAGGCCTTTGACAAGGTCCCTCATGGCAGAGTTGATAGAAAAAATGAAGTCACATGGGATCTGCAGTGAGATTGTAAGATGGATACAGAGCGGACTTAATCATAGAAGACAGACAGTAACAGTGGAAGGGTTAGTAAGAAGACTGAAGAAGGGTCCCGACCCAAAACGTCAGCTTTCTTGCTCCTCTGATGCTGCCTGGCCTGCTGTGTTCATCCAGCTCCACACTGTGATATAACAATCGAAGTGTGTTTTTCTGGCTGGAGCTCTATTAACAAGTGGTGTTCCACAGGGATCTGGAAACTATTGTTTATAATGTAAATGGTTTGGAGGAGAATATAGATGGTCTGATTAGTTAGTTTGCGGATGACACAAAGATTGGGGGAGCTGCAGATAGTGAGGAGGATTGTCAGAGGATACAGAAGGGTATAAATAGGCTGGAGGCTTGAGCAGAGAAATGGCAGAAAAATATGAGGTGATGAATTCAGAAGGTCTAATGCAGAAGGGAAGTTATACAGTAAATGGCAGAACCGTTAGTAGCATCAACGTACAGAGGTCATCAGTTGCCTGAAAGTGGCAACACAATAGAAGAGGTGGTCAAGAAGGGATACACATTTTCCTTCACCGGCCAGGGCACAGAGTATAAACATTGGCAAGACATGTTGCAGCTGTTTAGCACTTTAGTTGGGCCACATTTGGAATATTGTGTACAGTTCTGGTCGCCGCACTGCAGGAAGAATGTGAAGGCTGTGGAGAGGATACACAAATGATTTACCGTGATGTTTCCTGGTTTGGAGGATATTGGTTATGAGGAGACATTGGATAAATGTAGTTTGTTTTCACTTGAACATCAAAGTGTCAGGGATGACATGATCGAAATTTACAAAATTAAGAGAGGCATGAATAGAATGGGTAGCCGGAGACATTTTCTCAGGGTAGAAATGTCAATTGCTGAGGAACATAGGTTTAATGTAAAAGGGAGTAAGTTTAGAAGAGATATGGGGGGCAAGATTTTGCACAGAAGGTGGTAAGTGTCTGGAATACACCGCTAGAGGAAATGATGGAGGTAGATGCAACAGTAACAATTCAAAGGCATCTTGACAACAAAATCAATAGGCAGGTAGTAAAGGGTTACAGACTGCGTAGAGGCAAAAAGTTTTTTATTTTACAGAGGCATCATGTATCGGCCCAGTATTAGTGGGCTTAAGGGCCAATTCCTGTGCTGTACTGTTCTTTCTTCTTTGCTGTTTCATTTTGGGAGAAGTCTGGAGGATGGGGTTAAGAAACATGTCAGCCATGATCAAATGAAGAAGGAGAATCAATGGGCCAAGTGGCCTAATTCAGCTCCTCTACCTTCTGGCCTTGTGGTCCTAAGGTGGATACAACAAGCCAGGAACTTATCAAACTCAGACCATCTGTCAGTTCCCATTGTTGGCCTTAGATTAGTCATTTGTTTTAAGAGAAGTGTGCCTTGCCTCTACTTTTTAAACAAACAGTTAACTTTAATTACCAGGCATTATAGTAAGAGGTCCCCAAAAATTGTTGGTTGTCTATTTAATGCAGAGTGATTAAATTGATCCGCAGCCAAACGAGGATTAACACTATTGGTGACCTGCTCATTTTACAGGGAGCCCAGCCAACATCAAGGTGTTCAGGTCCCATACTTTCAGATGAAATACCACTTGACTCAAAACTCAAAAGGTTGCGAGGTCAACTTCTCATCTAGAAGGCAGCTACAGAATGGAGTTGGGCATTTCGCCAAGTAATACATTATCGGATACCATCCAAGGAGATGTAAAACTAAAGCCAAACTCTGGTGGTTCAGTTGTTTGGTTCAGACTTTGTGGGATTATTGAAGGAAGCGAGTTTTCTGCTGCTGCCTGTTCCAACTAGATTTCCAAAGGAGGCATTGACCCTACAATTCTACCTCCTAAATGTTTAATCGAAAGTTAAAATGCCTCTTCTTTCTTGGTGCTATCAGTTCTGATGAAGGGTCACTGGGCTCGAAATGTTAACACTGTTTTCTCTCTGTAGATGCTGCCAGACCTGTTGGAGTTTCTCCAGCCAATTCTCTTTTCTTTTCAGCTTTCCAGCATGCACAGTTCTTTGTTTTATTTCAGACCTTAACTATGTACTGTGAGAAAAACTTTTCTAGAATTGAATGTCTATATTTTGCAAATTACATTAATTCTGTGACCTCCTGTTCACGATCCTTACAACAGGGGAATCAGTCCCTACTTACTCTTTCCTGATGCCTCATGATGTTAAATATCTCTATACCAATTTTTTTTTCAGGGAACACAGCCCCAATATCTCAAATCTATGTTCATCGCTGAAGATTTCAGCGCCGACACAATTTGTGCAAATCTTTTCTGCAATATCTCTAATGCTTTTGCATCCTGACCCAAAGTGTGGTGCCCAGCTGTGGTCAAACTAATGTCTTGTACCAGTCCAACATTGTCTCCTTGCTCTTACGCCCCTATTAATAAAGCCTAGGATACGGTATGCTTTATTAATTGTTCTCTCAATATATCCTACCACCTGTATTAACTGTGCATGCATTCACTCAGAGTCCTCTGTTCTTTTTTAACTCATTAAATTGTGTGATGCAGGCATCACTAGCTGGGCTAGCATTTGTTGCACATCCCTAGCTGACTTTGAAAAGATGATAGCGAGCTACCTACATTAACCCTTTGGTATGGATAAACCTGCAATGTTGTTAAGGGGGGAGTTTGTGCATTTTCATCCAGCAACAATAAAGGAACAGTGAAATATTTCCAAGTCAGGATGCTGAATGGCTTGGAGCAGGACTTGCATGTCCTGGTGTTTCCATGTATCTGCTGACTTTCTTGATGGTAGTGGCCATGATTTTGGAATGTGCTGCCTAAGGTACATCGGCGAATTTCTGCAGTGTGTCTTCTAGTAGACGGAATGGATGAATGTTGATGTGATGCCAGTTATGTGGGATATATCATAGATGGCTTCAAGCTTCTTGAGAGTTGTTGGAGCTTTACTCATCCAGGCAAGTAGGGAGCATTCCATCACACTCCTGAATTGTGCTTTTGAGATTGTGAACTTGCTTTACGTAGTCAAAAGGTGAGTTACTGTTGCAGGATTCCAAGCTTCTGAACTGCTCTTGCACCCATAGTATTTATATGGCTAGTTAAATCCATTCTCTTTATCAACAGTAATCCCAAGGATATTAATTGCGGAGGATCCAGCAATGGTAATGTTTTTTATTGTCAAATGGTGCTGGTTAGATCCTTTCTTTTGAAGCTGCTCATTATACGGTCCTGCAAACTCGTTAGAGTTTTATCCTTTGTTTTACATTGTTTCTTCATATTCTGAACAAATGAATCACTTCACAGTTCTCCATATCAAACTCTATCTGCCACCTCTCTGCCCTTTCCATCAGTTAATTGATTTCCTTTTTGCATTCTCGACTGTACTCCGCAGAATTCACTCTATCTCCAAGTTACATATCATCTGCAAAATTTGAAATTGTGTCTTGTACCCCAAGGTCTGTGTCAAGGATATAAATCAGGAAGAAAAAGCATCCCAAAGCAGACTACAGGGTAACCCCTCTTCAAACCTTCCTCCTGCCCAAAAATAACATTCATTAACTGCTATTGTTTATTTACAGCCACTCAATAAATTTTGTGTCTCTTTTATTCCAATTTTGCTCACACAGCCAACATTGTGTGACACTGCATTACGCAAAAGGCCATATTTGGCATGTTAGATAGAACCAGGGGTATAGGGAAAATGCAGGAAATGGGCACTAAGTGATACCTTTAGAACTGAGATGAGGAGGAATTTCTTCAGCCAAAGGGTGGTAAATCTGTGGGATTCATTGCCATAGAGAGCTGTGGAGGTCAAGTCATTGAGTGTATTGGAGACAGAGATAGATAAGTTCTTGATTAGTAAGGGGGTTAAGGATTATGGGGAGAAGGCAGGAGAATGGCATTGAGAAATATATCAGCCATGATCAAATGTGGAGCAGACTTGATGGACTGAATGGCCTAATTGTGCTCCTATATCTTAAGGTCTTATGCTTGTCTGAAGAGCCAGTGCCAGTACAATGAGTTGAATCATTTGTGTTGTAACAATTCTGTGATTCTTTATCAAATACTTCTTGGAATTCCATCTACACGATATCCACGACATTGGCTTCTTAAATTTTCTTAACTCTTAAAAGCTCCGGCAAAGCTAGTGAAATATAATTTTCCCTTTAAAAATCCACATGGTTTTGTTTTAATCAACCCACATAATTTTTTTTTTTGTTTATTCATTCCCGGCATGAGGGTGTCACTGGGTGAGTGGCATTTATTGCCCATCCCTAATTGCCCAGAGGGCAGTTAAGAGTCAACCACATTGCTGTGGGTCTGGAGTCACAGGTAGGTCAGACCAGGTAAGGATAGCAGTTTCCTTCCCTAAAGGACATTACTGAACCAGATGGGTTTTTCCCGACAATTGGCAATGGACTCACGATCATCATTAGATCGTTAATTCCAGATATTTATTGAATTCAAATTTCACCATCTGCAATGGCAGGATTCAGTCCCAGGTCCCCAGAACATTACCTGGGTCTCTGGATTAATAGTCCAGTGATACTACCACTAAACCATTACCTCCCCTTGTCCTGAATTATTGTTTCTAGAAGGTTCTCCAACTCAGAAATAAAACCCTATTGTTGCTTTGTTTATCTTTACACCATTTTTTGAATCAGAGCATAATGTTTGCAATTCTCCAGTCCTCTACCACCACCCTTCTCAATTTCCACTCTCACTTTGCTCGGTATTTTCGAATGCATCTCATTCTGTCACAGTGCCTCGTCAATTTTAAGTACAAACACCCTTTCTGATGAAGGGTTTAGGCCCGAAACGTCAAGTTTTCCTGCTCCTATGATGCTGCTTGACCTGCTGTGTTCATCCAGCCCCATGCTTGTTATCTCGGATTCTCCAGCATCTGCAGTACCTTTTTATCTCTGATACAAACACCCTACTACCTCTTTTGTACCAATTCCTAGCAATTGAATTGATACCTTTTAACCATTGCCTATACAACACCTACCTCTGTAATAAAGTTAAATAAAATGTATTGATTTAACATCTTAGATCTGCCCCGTTTCCATGCGTAAAACTTGTTTTTGTTATCTCATTGGCCCTGCTCCCTTTTTCAAAACTCATTCACTATTTATACACATGCAGAAGATTTTGAAAGATATTAACTGCTGATCTCTTTTCATGCCCCCTCTTTGCTTCTCTTACATACTTTTATACCACCACCTTCAATGTCAGCCTGGGTACATAGATTCAAACAGTGCAGAAAAGGCCTTTCGGCCCATCGAGTCTGCACCGACATAACTATCACTAAAAGTGCACTAATCCCAATTTCCTGCACTTGACCCATATCCTTGAATATTATGATATTTGAAGTTCTCATCCATATATTTTTTAGAGGTTATACCGTATTTTCTACCTGTCTTCACAATAAGCACAAGTTTTCTACTTGATTATAATTTCTAATGCTTTTATTATCCAGGGAGCTTTGGATTTGTTTGCCTTATATTTCGCTTTTGAGAACGTATACCCTGAATTATCTCTTCTTAGAAGATAATGCATTGATCATTCTCGATTTTGCCAGGTAACCTTTGGCTCCGACTCATTAATCCCAGATCTATCCTTACATCTTTGACAATATCTTTCCCCAGTTAATTATATTTGTTAAGGTCTTAGTGAAAATTTGTAGCTCGGGTTGTCGATGCAGTTGTTTGTTAGCTCGCTGAGCCGGTTGCTCTGTGATGTGTAAACGTTTCGTTACCCTCCCAGGCAACATCATCAGTGCGACCTCTAATCGAAGCGTTGGTGTTCTGCTTCTTTCTGGATTTATATGATCCTCTGGTGTGATGGTCTTGTTGCTTCTGCTTCAGTTGTTTTGGCAGTGGTCTGTTTACGGGTCAATTTCTATGAATGGAATAGAAGAGGAACACTTACACAAAGTTTTCACTGACAACAGATACCCAAGAATTTTTGTCCTCTGATGCCTTCAAAATAAACGGCAGTCAGAGGACATGGTACAACAGAAGACACTAGCAACGCTACCCTACATCAGAAATATATCACTCCTAAGACTGCGTAAGATCGTGATTGCTCAGAAGCCACAGCAACGCTGTTGGTTATCAAAGACTAAAGACCCCATACCAACAGTAAACAAGACCAGCGCAATGTACAGAATACCATGCAGCGAGTGCAATAAACATTACATTAGACAAACAGGGAGGAAACTGACGACCAGGATACATGAATGCCAGCTGACAGTAAAAAGACACGACCAATATTCCGCCTTTGAACCCTACAACTCAATGGTCTCAATGTGGACTTTACGGGCTTCAAAATCTCCCCAGCCCCAGCCTCATCCCATGAACAGCCCTCCCCCTCATCCCTGCCTCCTTGACCTGTCCGTCTTCTCTCTCACCTACCTGCTCCTCCCACCTCACTGACCAATCCCCACCACTACCTACCTGCACTCACTTATCACCATCCCACCTACCTTCCCCAGCCCCACTCCCCCTCTATTTATTTCAGAGGCCCCTTCCCCTCCCCCATTTCCGAAGAAGGGTCCCGACCCAAAACGTCAGCTTTCCTGCTCCTCTGATGCTGCCTGGCCTGCTGTGTTCCTCCAGCTCCACACTGTGTTATCTCTGACTCCAGCATCAGCAGTTCTTCCTGCCTCTCCACAACCAATATTCCTTTGCCTCAATACTCACAAACAATGAGGGCCATCAGTTCGACTGGGACCATACTAGGACACGGGAACATCAGATATGGAAGGGAATTTCCGGAAGCCTCGTTCTCAACACAGGACTCCATTAACAAAATCATTGAAACAGACTCCGTATACAGACAGCTACTATACAGAACTAGAAGCAATAAGACCATCACACCGGAGGATCATATAAATCTGGAAGTGAGCAGGACACAAAGCTTTGATTAGAAGTCGCACTGATGATGTTGCCTGGGGGGATAATAAAATGTCTACACACCATGGAACAACCAGCTCAGTGAGCTAACAAACAACGTCAATTATATTTGTTCTCTGGATTGAGCTAAATCCTTTTCAGACACATTCGAAGTGTGAAAATCAGTGTCTGGTCAAAACTAGGTGGAGAAAACATGAAGTGTCAAATTATTAATCCTTTGCCTACATGACAAAGATTAAAAGAAACCTGTGAATAAACTACACGATCTCCTCATAAAGCCAAAGGCAATCCACATCTGAATTTTCTGAAGAATGGTCTAGGCCCGAAACGTCAGCCTTCCTGCTCCTCTGATGCTGCTTGGCCTGCTGTGTTCGTCCAGCTCTACACCTTTTTATCCCACATCTCAAGCCGGTGTTCAGATATGTTAACAATATTGCCTGTACACTCGATCAGCCTTCATTTTCAACATATCCCCATTTATTTTCCCCAACACCCTGCACAGTTTTGGCTTGTTTTAGTTTAATTCAAAATACAGAAAGTGTGCATTCAAATTTCACCATGCAACTTTAGATTTGAATTCAGATGAAAATGAAGTCCACACTGTGTCAGGAAAAGTCACCCTGAAGTTGTCAGATAGTTGGTAAAAACCCAACCATCTCACAAATAGCCCGTAGGGAGTGAACCATGTCTTCACTGTGCAGCCTGGCATGTATGTGACTCGAATACCACATCTAATCCTGGTACTCAACTTTCTTCTGAAGAAGCTGAGCCACCCAGTTGCATCAAGTCTGGAATCTAGAAATGGCTAATAAATGCCAGTGCTGTCCACATCCCACAAATGAACATTTCAAAAATGAGCTTTGAACATTTGACACTTTCAAGTTCTTTTCAGCTTTAGTGTAGGAAGGTGGATTTGATGTCAAAGATCAGCCGTGATCCTATTAAGTGGTGTGACAGTCAGGAGTGCACTTGACCTTTACCTGCTCTTATTTTTCATGGTCCTATCACAGAACCTCAGAATTGTTACAATGCAGAGGGAGGCCATTCGGCCTGTCATGCCTGCACTAGTTCTAATACTTAGTACTAATCTCTGGGCTTTCCCCCACATCCCTGCATACCATTACTATCCAAATAATCATCCAATGCTCCTCTTGAGTGCCTCTATTGAACTTGCCTCCATCACAATTCCAGGCAGTGCATTCCATATCCTCGTGTTTTTTCATACATCACCCTTGCTTCGTTTGCACATCGTTTGAAATTTGTGCAATTTTTTAAAAAGCAGGAACAGTTTCTCCCAATTTATTCTGTCCAGTCCGCTCATGATTTTAAAAATGTCTATCAAATCTCCTCTCAGACTTCTTCCCTCCAAGGAGAACAGTCCCATTTTCTTTAACCTATCGTCATAACTGAAGTTTCCCTTTCCTGGAACCAACATTGTAAATCATGACTGCACTCTCTGCATCTGTTCGCATCTTTCCTATAATGTGGCACCTACAACTGCACACAGAACTCCAGCTGAAATCTATCAGTGTCTTGGTTGCGTTATTTATGATTGCTCCTCCGATGTGGTGTGGATTCTAACGAGAAGATGGCAGTGGTGTTCTCTATCACAGAAAGTATACACAGAGGATGGGGGTAGAGGTGGAGAACAGGATTAAAGGATAATTTATCCAACGAAGTGAATGATCTCCTGTGCTCTCTAATTCCCTGAGTCTGTGCAACTGGGGGAGAATTCATTGGGAGCTAGGAGCAAATGCAACATTCTTCATATGCGGCTATTCAAGTGCTAAACTCGGACAAAGCCTCCAGCCTTCACTTAATCAGTGGGGACACTACCAGCCATAATAATGGTCACCAATCCTGACCTTGAAACAGAACCTTCTTAATCGTCCATTTCTCTCTTAGCACCAGTAAACAGAGTTAACCTGCCACTAAGCTTCTTTCAAAAGTTGCAGCATTGTTTGGGTGACTAAGCATTTTGACTGTGCTGAGGCAAGTTTTTAGGACTGAATTGCTGAGGGAGGAGTTAAATCTGATGTGGTGAAAGGATTTGGGCATTACCCTGTTTGCTTTCCCATCCTCTGCTGTGTGCCGATACCACAGGGGCATGGGGATTGCTTCTGGATAAGCTGATTAACTAATGAAAGATAGGCTCTGCCATTCTCGTGAAGAAGGTTCCCGACCCGAAACGTTAACTTCCCTGCTCCTCTGATGCTGCCTGGCTTGTTGTGTTCCTCCAGCTCCACGCCGTGTTATCTCTGACTCCAGCACTGGCAGCTCTTACTGTCTCTGCCTTGATCTATCCACTTTCACAAACTCGTGATTTCCAGAGGCGCTTCACAGTCAATGCAGTACTTTTTGGGCAGCAGTGACTGTTACCATGGCAGACATGCAGTTGTCAGTAAGTGCACAGCAAGATCCCACCGTCAGCAATGTTAAATTGTTTGATGGGTATATATTGGCTTGGACAATGGGTAATAGAATCTTGTTCCTCTTCAGCAGAATGCCTCAGAATCTCTGACATCCAGGCATGATTTCATTGTAAGGTATTAGTCAAAATATGGCGCTGCCAACAATGTGGCGCTCCCCCAGTAATAGTTGGGAGACAGAGGTCTCAAAACAGAGATCCCTAAACGCAAAACACAACTTTTCACTGTACCTGGGTAATTGTGACAACAGTAAATCAAATTAGATCAAAGTTGATTTTGGAATGGGTCTCCACAACACCAGACGTCTAGCTCGTCAGCTGCTCTCAGGCTCCAGCACCTTCCCCGATCACCATGTCTTCCCCCCGACTCACTTCCACCCTCATCCCTGCCCCCACTTGCCATGCTCACTGGCTTCAATTAATATCAGAGTCTGAGTCCTAAACTTACTTGAGCAGTAAACCTTGCCCTGTGAGATATAGATCCAAATGGAGCGCAGGCACATTTGCACTTCCTTCTGCTGCGTTTAAAGATCATGTGCAATAAGTGAGCCCCATAATAACCCAATCCAAATCTATACATTGGCAGCTAGAACTTAATTTGCACCAGTTGCACTTTTAACATTGACCCTAAACTCAGCGCCCCCTCAAATCCTCTCTCTTGCTGGATCATGGGCAAACCAACTAGGAATGGGAAATAGGATAGAAGAAAAGTCCCTTTCTTGTCACATATACTCAATGAGTACAATGAAACATTTATAAATTGCCAATTACAGCGCCGACATAGATACAGAAATATCAAGGCACAGCTTCTTTAGTTACAAGATTTAGACAATACAGAAAATAGAATGTCTGTTGTTACACACACAAAAAAAAATTCAATACAGCAGACCATGTTGGCATTTAGCTTCGAGTCTGCACCATGCCCTGGCTCCACTCTGCACCGGCAATATGCCACACTGGGAGGTCACCACACTAACACTGGGAGGTCACTGTGGCAGGTCACCACACTGGGAGGTCACTGTAGGAGGTCACCACATTGGGAGGTCACTGTGGCAGGTCACCACACTGGGAGGTCACTGTAAGAGGACACCACACTAACACTGGGAGGTCACCACGCTGGGAGGTCACTGGAGGAGGTTATCACACTGGGGGTCACTGTAGGAGGTCACCACACTAACACAAGGAGGTCACTGTGGGACGTCATCACACTGGGAGGTCACTGCAGACGGCTGAGAGATTGCCACACCATGCTGGGGGTGGGGGAAGCTGCTATGCCAGAGGAGTCCGGGAATCATTGCTAAAGGTTTGGAATCATCCCTCCCCAGAGGCCGGAAGTCGTTGCATGCCAGAGCCTGTGAGTTGTTGCACACTGGTGGTCAGGAATTGTTGCTCACTGGAGGCCAGGAGTTGAAGAGAAAGAAGAAAAAAGAAGCACTGAGAGGAAGAGAAAGAGAGGGAAAAAGAAAAAAAAGAAATGAATCATTGTCCAAATGAACCCTGGCTGGAGTGACACAAGCATTAAAGATAAAGACATAATGCTAATTACTCCAGCTGTTGGGCATCTATTTAGAGAACCTCAGCAACTTGTCCATTTCTAGGATGTGGGTGCCCTGGGTATTTATTGTTAAATAGGCGCTGGTAAACCATCCTCCAGAACTGTGCAGCCTGGTGATCTTGTCATTCTTCACACCCACTCAAACTGAGTGCCTCACTGGGACACCTGAAAGGGCAGTAGAAAGTCAAGCATATTATTGCTGGGCCTGGAGTTACATCTCGGGCAGACTGGGCATTTGTCCTGAAGGATATTATTGAATGTGTTGGTGTCTCATCTAACAGCTTTGTACTGATGTTTGAAACATACAAGATTTTGAGGACACTTGATGGGGTAGATGTTGAAAGATACTTTTGACAGTAGGGGATTCTCGAACCAGGGGACGTAGTTCCAGAGTAAGGGGGACTCATTAAAACTGAGATGTGAAGAAATTTTTTTCAATCTTAGAATCCTGACAGTGTGGAAACAGGCCCTTTGGCCCAACAAGTCCACACTGACCCTTGGAGCATCCCACCCAGACCTATCTGCCTATAACTCATACACCCCTGGGCACTACAAGCAATTTAGCATGGCCAATCCACCTAGCCTGCATATCTTTGGATTGTGGGAGGAAACCACAGCACCGGGAGGAAACCCAGTGAGAATGTGCAAACTGCACACAGGCAGTTGCCCGAGGGTGGAATTGAACCTGGGTCCCTGGTGCTGTGAGGCAACAGTGCTAACCAGTGAACCGCTGAGCCACCACACTGCCCCTGTACCTCAAGAGACTTGTGGAGGCTAGATCACAGAAGTACTTGAAGAGAAGGTTGATAGATTTTTGAGAGGTTTAGGAGTTGCACGTTATGAGGAACTGGCTGAAAAATTGAGGCCTGGGGCAGATGAGCCACGATCTTCTCGATTGGTGGTCAGGCTGGTGGGGCCAGATGGCCTACTCCTGCTCCTATTTCTTATGTTCTTATACACTCTTCCATTATTGGTTATTTTCTTAAACAAAGATAAGGCTTTGAATTCCCAAAGTGGCATTAAGACTCAATTTTTATGATTTATCAGTCTAGTTCACTGGTCTATGAATTTTTTTTAGTCACAGGATGTGGACATCTTTGAGCAGATGGTGGTGAGCTGTCTTCATGAACCACTGAAGTCTATGTAGTGTATTTAGGCTCTCAGTAGTGTTAAGGAGGGATTTCTAAAATGTTGATCCAACAGGGACATATTTCTAAGTCAGGGTAGTGAGTGCCTTGGAGGACAACTTGAAGGTGATGGTGTTCCCATGTATCTGCTGCCCTTGTCCTTCTAGATGGCTATGGTTAGGGATTTGGAATATCCTTTTGTAGGAGCCTTGCTGCAGTGTATCTTATCGATAGGAAACTGTGTGAACGTCACAGAGAGAATGTACGTTTAAAGATGTGTCAAGCTTTTAAAATGTTGTTGGCACTGTACTTATCCAGACAAGTCGAGCGTATTCTACTGCACTCCTTACTGTGCTTTGCAACTGGTATACAAGCCTTGGAGAGTTAAAAGTGAAATATTTGCCTCAGAATTCCTAGTCTCTGACCCTTTCTTGCATCCAAGGCATTTTTCTGGTTGGCCCATAGTCGGTGGTAAGCCCTAGGACATTGCTAGAGAGGGATTGTCTTTGAATGTCGAGGGGAAATGTCTAGATTTTCTCACGTTTGAGAAAATCATTGCCTGGCACTTGTGTGGCACAAATGTTAGTCTCCCCTCATCAGCCCAAACCTAGGTATTCTCCAGGTCTTAATACCTGTTGGCACAGACAGCCTCAAAATCTGAGGAGTAACAGAATGGTGCTGAACATTGTGCAATCATCAGTGAACTTCTGCACTTCTGACTTTATGGTGAGGGAAGGCCATTAACGCAGCAGCTGAGGATGGTTGGGCCTGGAACACTACCTGAAAACTTTTGAAGTGATTACCTGGGGACTGAAATGATTGACCACCAACATGTACTAGCATTTTTCTTTGTGCTAGGTATGACTCCAACCACCTGAGATTGTTGTCTAATTCCCATTGACTTTAGTTTTTCAAGGGATCCTTGATGGCACTCAGTCAAAGACAGTCTCAACGTTAAAGACAGTCATTCTCATCACAGCTCATCTGGAGTTCAGTTCTTTTGTTCATGTTTGGACTGAGACCTAAATAGGTCAGGAATTAAATGTCCCTGGTAGAGCCCAAACTCAGTGAGCAGTTTATTGCACAGCAAGTGCCATTTGCTATTACTGTCAATGACATCTTGCATAATTTTACTGACAATCAAAAATAGACTGGATTCTAAAGAAGATTTATATTGGAATTGAAAAATCAACTTTGTTTCTCTTCCCACAGACGCTGCCAGACTTGCTGATTTTCTGCTGCATTCTGTGTTTTTTTTTAATTTCACATTTCCAGCAACTGCATTGTTATATTAGAGTGTACTTAGTTGGCCTTAGATTGGTCCTGCCTTTTTTGCACAGGATATACTTTGGCATTGTTGGCAGTTCCACGTTGTCAGGTGGATGCCAATATTGTAGTTGGAACAGCTTGGCTTGGGGCACTGCTATTTTTTGAGCGAGAGTATTCAGAAATATTGTTAGAATGTTGTCAGGGCCCAACCGCAGTATCAAGTGCCTTCAGCCATTTAGTGGCTATTGTAACAAGTGAAGCACATTGGCTGATGACTGGCACCTGATTGAGAGAGTTCAACTGAACAATCCTTCCGGCTGAAGATGCTTTAGTCTTGACTTTTGAACTGATTTTCTGGATTCCCACATCATGGAGAATTCAGATATTCGCAGAGCTTCCTCCTCCTGTTCGTTATTTAATTGTCCACCACCCTTCATGGTGCATGTGACAAAACTGCAGATCATAGATTTGATCTGTTGACAAAAACAGAAGTTGCTGGAAAATCTCAGCAGGTCTGGCAGCATCTGTGAAGAAAAAATGATTTTTTTCTTCACAGATGCTGCCAGACTTGTCGAACTTTCCCAGTAACTAATGTTTTTGTTTCTGATTTACAGCATCCGCAGTTCTTTTGGGTTTTATTTGATCTGTTGACTTGTGGAATCACTTAGAACTGATTATCACATGCAGCTTCTGCTATTGGCGTGCAGTTGGTCCTATACTGGTGTACTTGCTGCTGCTGGCATGCCCTCCTGTCTGATGATGAAACCAATTTGCAGCTTTACCGTTGTAACTTCAGTCATATAACACTGGACTCCCATTCGGAGAAGCCTATTAACTGGTGAAGGATGCCAAATTCCAATGCATCCAAATAATAAGAGATTGGATCAGTTGTGAACTTTCTGTCACCATTGATGGACATTTCTGCAGTATATTGCAAAATGTATAAAATTAAAACCAGCAAATTATCGCTCAGCTTGACTATCTAGCAAAATTCTGGCAATAATTCATTCATCCTCTTCCATTAACCAGCACATCAGTGTATCACAGACAGAACATGTTTGATTCTTAGTTTTCATTTTGCAAACGTCTCTGAGTTAAAAGGAATGCAAAGTAAATAATTGTGTCAAGACATAGTCTCATGTTAGAGTCAATTTTCACATTTTACTAAGAAGCTGATTGCCACATTTTATTTTTTTCTTTTTTGAGAAAATGTTGCAGAGCTGACAATCAATATGACTCCTTTACTTTGCAATCATGTTGGTATTATTTCAATTTGCAACCAGTCACATCACTCTACCCTTGGGCTGTGCAAATCCTCTGATATAGAGCATGAAAGACACAATATCGAGCATGCTGTGTTAGTTTCTTAAATAACTACTGGTGATTGTTTCTGTGTTTGCCAAGGCTGTGGCATATGCTGTTGCAATGCAGGATTGTTTTTCAGGACCAGGTGGGGCACATCTTAACTGCCTCTTTTCCATGCCAGACAAATCGATTGTCCATTCTTAAGTTGATTCCTTATCTTTCATATCACTTAAGGACAATGTTTACGCGGTGTGCAGCCAGAAAGACTATTCATCCTAAGCAAGGGAGCAGTTAACGTAACAAAGAGGACAATGATACAGTCTGTAAATGTCACCCTTCACAAATCTTCCTGCTGATAGCTTTGTCCACATTCCGTATAAAATGGCAGTGAGTGGAATGAAACTTACTTCATGTTTTCACCCAAGGTTAGAAGTACCCCCTTCACCAAAATGTACCTTTTGGAGATTCTGAGAGTGGTATGGTGGCTCAGTGGTTAGCAGTGCTGCCTCACAGTGCTGGAACCTGGGTTCGATCCTACCTTCAGGCGACATATGCTCCATATCTCAGGAAGGATGTACTGACCCTGGAGCAGGTTCAGAGTAGGTTCACAAGAATGGTCCCAGGAATGGAAAGCTTAACATGTGAGGAATGTTTGAGGACTCTGGGACTATATTCATTGGAGTTTAGAAAGATGAGGGGGGATCTAATTGAAACTTACAGAAGATTAAATGGCCTGGACAGGGTGGATGTTGGGAAGATGCTTCCTTCTGTAGGAGAGACTAGGACCCAAGGGTACAGCCCGAGACTAAGGGGAAGACCTTTTAGAACGGAGATAAGGAGAAACTTCTTCAGCCAGAAAGTGGTGAATCTATGGAATTCACTGCCACAGAAGGCTGTGGAGGCCAGGTCATTGAGTATATTTAAGACTGATGTAGATAGGTTCTTGATTGTGAAGGGGATCAAGGGTTACGGGGAGAAAGCAGGAGAATGGGGTTGAGGAACTTATCAGCCATGATTGAATGAGGGAGCAGACTTGATGGGCCGAATGGCCTAATTTCTGCTCCGGTGTCTTATGGTATTATGGTCTTATGGGCTGTCTGTGTGGAGTCTGCATGTTCTCCATGTGTCTGCGTGGCTATGCTCTGGTTTCCTCTCACAGTCAAGATGTGCTGTTTAGGTGGATTGGCCATGGGAAATGCAGTTATATGGATTGAGTGGGATGCTCTTCAGAGGGTTGGTGTGGACGTGATGGGCTGAATGGTCTGCTTTCACACTGTAGGGATTCTATGATTATCTTCCCAAGCATTTATGTACTAATTTTATCTGTTCTTATCAATCTCCTTAAGAACTGGAAATGGGAGAATACTCATTGACGCAGATCCACCATTTGACAGGATTATTGCCCAATATTCTACCTCAGCCCCATCTTCCCATATTTTCCTCATAGCCCTTGATCCTCTTAGTATCCAACAATCTATCACTCTCTGACTGGAATGTGTTTAATGACTAAGAATCTCCAAATTCTTGGACAGAAAGTTCTAACCCAACTTTACAAGTCAAGAGTGTTCTCATTATCTCACTCCTAAGTGCCCAACCCATTAAGTTAATAATAAATCATAATTTAGTCTATCCATTCAGGGGGATCAGCTTCTTAGCATTGGCTTTCAGTGGAATCATGAGTGTTTCAATGAGATCACTTCTCTTTCTTCTAAGCTGCAAAAAATACTCCATAACACAATTTACTCAATTTTCTTCCTTTCACTACACCCCACCTATAGTTGACTAAAATTGACAGATACTGTCATAACTCTACGAGTTACTAGGGACATAGATAGGGTGATAGGAAGGCATTTTTTCCCCATTAGTAGAAGGCTCAATAACTGATATAAAGTGAGAGATAAAAGCCTAAGCGGACAGTTGCCACCCAGAGGATGGCAGGAGTCTGGAATTCACTGAAACAATGATCGAATCAGAAACTATTGAAACATTTAAGCAATATTTAGATATTCACTTGCATTGCCTGACCCTTCAGAGCTTTGGACCATGAACTGGAAAGTGGGATTAATGCTGTCAGATCCTTGTCAACACACGTGGGCTGAATGGCCTCTTTCTGTGCGTCAAAAAAACATTGCTGAGTCAATGAAGTCGTGTTTGATATGTTTGTATTGCATCACTCAAAGAGGAAGAAGATGATTGTCCAAAAGAATCAGAGAGGAGGATGAGGAAAAATGATTTTACTCAGCAAGTTATTAAGATGCAGACGTGCTTCCTGAAAGCAGGAAGCAGATTCAGTGGGAATTGCAAAAAGTGAACTGGGTAAATACTAAAAATGGAAATATTCAATGAGCTGTGGGAAAAGAGCGGGAGGATAGACTCAGACTAATTAGAGCATGTACACGCCTGATGGGCCAAACAACTTCTTGTATGCTTAGAATGCTCAGATTCTAACAAGGAATATTTGTTTTGTTTCATTATAGCTGAGGCCATACGATATGGCGAGTGCATGAGCATTTTTTGGGCACCATAGCTTCTGTACTCTGTCAGATGGAGCCATCAAGGTCTTAGTGGTTATTTGTTTTTAAATGAAAGCTTCACAATCATTGAGACTGCAATGTGTTCTTGTTCCATCCTATATTTTGCACTTAAGGACTACTCTTATTGTTCCACTGATATACCACTCACATCACTGTTTCGTAGCTAAATGCAGCTGTCGCTTTTGATGCATCTGCTGCAGGCGTTTCTAGGCGTGCTCTTACATTAAAAAAGTAAAATGCCTTCTGTAAGGGATCGACACTGTCTGTCCCTGTGGGCCCATGTTCAAATGGAACAGCATCGTAAAATTTGTTAAAGTCTAGTGGAAATTTATTGTGGCACCTGCCTTTCTGACACTTTGTTGCCTGTCTGCATTTAGTTCCATCCGTAACATGCACTGTGTTGGTGGCATTAGTGAAGACAGTGTCTACATTAAGCCAGTGATGCCCATTATGTCTGAAATGCTGCTGCCCAACCAGGAGGCATAACCTGTCTCGTGGTAAGCCTGGTACCTGGTCTGCTCCATGTTCACATTGCTGACCAGATTCACGGGATGTTGGCGTCACTGGCTGTGCCAGCATTTAGTAGTCATTCCCAATTGCCCCTCAATCTGCGTGGCTTGCCAGGCAATCACCAACTCCAATAAGAGTTAATGCAAACATCACTGCTTGATTTTCGATGGTGCTACCACCACTGAATGCCCCGTTATCAACATCCTGAGGTTTACAAAAATAAAGTTGCTGGAAAAGCCCAGCAGGTCTGGCAGCACCTGTGAAGGGAAAAAACAGAGTTAAAATTCGGGTCCAGTGACCCTTCCTCAGAACCTTCCTGAGATTTACCGTTGACCAGAAACTCAGTTGGACTCACCATATAATGCAATAGCTACAAGAGCAAGTCAAAGGCTAGGAATACTGCAATGGGCAGCTCACCTCCTGACTCCCAAAGCTGTCCATCATCTACAAGACGCAAGTTAGAGGTGTGATGGAATGCTCCTCACTTGCCTGGATGAGTGCATCTCCAACAATTCAAGAAGTTTGAGACCATCTAGGACAAAGCAATCTACTTAACTGGCACCACATCTACTCCCCCCACGACCAACTCGCAGTTGCACTAGAATGCACTATCTACAAGATGCACAGAAATTCACCAAAGACCTAAGACAACACCTTCCAAGTTAACAACCACTTCCATCTAGAAGGACAAAAGTGGCAGGTACAAAAACAGAAATTGCTGGAAAAGATCAGTAGCTCTGGCAACATCTGTGGAGAGAAACCAGAGTTAATGTTTAGGGTCCAGTGACCCTGCGGGCAGCAACTACATGGGAACATCAGCATTTGCAAGTTCTCCGCCAAGCCACTCACAATCCTGACGTGGAAACGTTTCACACATCCTTCACTGTCACTGGGTCAAAATCGTGGAAATCTCTTCCCTAACGGCATTGTGGGTCTACCTAGTGCACATGGACTGCAGTGGTTCAGGAAGGCAGCTCACCACCACCTTCTGAAGGGAAACCAGGTACGGGCAGCAAAGGTGGGCCATCCAGTGAATCCTGTGTCTCACAAGAGAATACAACATAAAGTCTTCCTGAGTGGGTGAGAATGGAAATGTTAAAGAAGTAAGCAAGTATGGAAGAAGGAGAGGAAAGGTCACAGGAACTTTGATCCTGACTAAATATTTTTCCTAGCCCTTCACCCTCCTCATTCAACCCACTCCATCACCACCCGGCCCGACTATATACACACACACACACACCCACACACACACACTCACTCACACTCACACACACACACACACAGACACACACACACACACACACAGACACACCCACACACACACCCACGCACACCCACACACAGGCACACCCACACACAGGCACACACAGACACATACACACACACACATATTTGCATGAGATTCATTGTGAGAACTCAGGCTAAACTTAAACGTAAGTAGACGTTACTGATCAGCTATATGAATTAAACAGCTCATATAGCTCCTTTCAGGAGCATTCTTTTATAAGCTTCAGGGCTAGGCTTATTTTGCAACATCAGGTAATCCTTTCTGGTACTAACTAACTTGTCGAACAGAAGTGGCTTCACCGCATCCACGCTTTCAAACGTTTTCATAATTTTAAAGGCCTTCTATCTCAATTTAGAGTAGTACATCTACCCACCTGACTTTTTAAGTGCATGTTGAGATCCTGATTGTGGCCAGACCAGCATTAAGGATGAAGGGGAATGGTCAATGCATAGTTCAGGTGGTTGTGCAATCAAAGAACAAAAGAACAATGAGAAAGTTACTGAGGGACAGTTTGTACCTGCCGATTTTCCAGTTGGTACATCTATCAATTATAGTAATGGTCACAGACCAGGAAGATTCCAGGCTTGATAAGCTGTTTGGGCTGGGTTAGCCGTCTCAGTAGATATATCCAGTTAAAGAGAATGCTTAACAAGTGCTTGTGGATAGTTATATATCCCTGACATTGATATAGAAAATAAAGACTTATCACAACTTGTACTGCCTCTTAGGACCATCACAAAGCAAACCATCTACGTGGAAGTGCAGGGATTGCTTTATTTAGTGTTACAAATTTTAAAGTACAGGAGGATCCCAAGAACGGCAATGAGGAGAAGGAGTTTATTTTCTTTTTAGTAATGCTGGATTATTTGTAAATTAACTGGTAACCCTCTAACATCTTAATCAGAAGAAATGAGTTCAAATCATAATCTAGCATTTAATATGGTTGATGCTCCCTATCCTACACTGTCCAAGGGACACATTTCAGAAGACTTGCTGACTCTGGTCTCTTTTCTCATCTTTCATGGACCACAATTGTCCCATAATTGTACTTGAGAAAAAGCCAGTAAGATTTTCCTTCATGTCTGGGCTAGTTTTAATCTGTCAAGGAAACCAACTAAAATAGATGTTCTGGTTATTACCTCATTGGTGTTTTGTGACAGCGAGCTGTGTGCAAACTGGCTGCTGCAATGCCTACATTTCAACTCTTCAATGAATACTATTAAATGCAAAGTGCTTTGAGATACCAAATGAATTAATGCGAGTGAATGATTTATTGTCACATATATCCATGTTCTTTTGCCACGATCTGGCACCATTTTGAGGTACAAAGGAATAAAAAGAAAGTATTTAAATCAACTTCATCTTCATCAGCCAGGGTTCCCAACATGGGTCCAGAACTTCTGGAAGATCACCTCTCCGGGCCTAACACAACCAGGGGCCCCTGCTCCAGGCACAAACACCGCTGCAGTCAACGACCCGCCGCCATCGAAAGATCTGGGCCTACTGCAGCCAGGAATCTCTGCTCCGTCATCGGCCTGCTGCCAATCCAGGAGTCCACCCATCGGGCCTATGAGCCAGGAGTCACTGCCAACAACGTTCCAGCCTCCCTGCAACATCAGGAAAACGAAGGAAAGAAAAAGAAAAAAATGATGAAAAGGAGAGAGAGGAAAAGAATATGGTCAGGCTGGAGCAGAAGGGCTCAGCCTAACCCCTACCTACTTAGCCGGGGTCAGCATCTTGAGGTTGCCAACTGCAAGGTCTTCCCTTGTTGAAGCGCTGCAATGAAAAGGAAGCAGAAGCAGTTTTGTGAATTGGGGTGGCACGCTACGTAATCTATTTAAATATGCTGCTCTCAGCTGGGAGCCTGTATGTAGCCAGATTAAACCCTCTGCACATCCTCAAGCATGGCTGTAAGATCACTAACCAGTATCTGAATCAGCGACAGCTCCTCAGGTTCAAATTTCATTGGAAAGACAACATCTCCAAAAGTAGAGCACTGCCCCCCTGAAATGCCAGCTAAAATTATGCACTTAAAACCTTGAGTGATACTTGAGCCGACAGTCCTCTGACTGAGAGCCACGAGTTTGCTGAACCAAACTGATGCCGTCCCCGTCACTCCTTCGATTTCTGTTTGCACTGCACGAGGAAAGGCTGCAGGCTGAAGTCTCATCCATGCCTCAAGGATTGGGCATCTGCACCTGCACGCAGAGGCATAGCCACTGGAGTGTGAGGTATATTATAGAGTGGAGTGCAAAGTTGACAAAGGTAGAACTAAGACATTTAAGGAACAGTGGCAAGAAATGAAGCAAAGAATAAGGTCTGAGTGTAATGTGCAGTTTGTCTGTAAGACTAGAATGTAAAGAAGGGTTTCAATTCACATTCTGTAAATGATAACATCAGAACATTACAGAACTATTTACAGTCAAAGTCATTTTAAACTGTATCCAATGTAAGAAATACAGCATCCAATTTGTGCAGAGCAAGCTCCCACAGACAACAATGTGATAATGGCATGTTAATCCTTTTCTGTTTTAATGATATTAGTTTAGCAACCTTTTTCATCCAATTGAGAGGCTGTTGGTGCAATGTTACAGGCTGGAGATAGCATCTCCAACTGTGCAGCACTCTCTCCATCCTACACTGAAGTGCTAACGGAGGTTTTGTGCTCACATCTCTGGAATGGAGGTAGAATGCATGACTTTCTGAGTGAGAGGCAAAAGTGCCACCTCTTTACCCAAGCTTGACATCATGAAGTAGGACAAACAAGAGGAACCTGAACATAGGATTGGATTTTGTGTGATGAAGATCTGAAGGTTTGTGATGAAAGGCATGAAGGTGCCCTTGATTAATGATGAATACTCTGAAAGGAAAATTTTATAAGCAGACCAAAGGTGGAATTAGGTTTATGTTACTGAGCCGGCAGTGGCATAGGATTAATTATAGAGATACTCAGGAGCGTCAGATCTCTGATAGAAATTCAAAACCTTCAGGAAATAACTTCTAATTCTGTGAATGAGCTGACGTTCTGACTCAGTGAATGGATAAAGTCACCATCGTCTTACCACACCAAAGTGTTCCTCTTTCGTCAGAGAGAGAAGAATGATAGTGGTCTAACCTGAGAGTCATGACACCTCAGGCCAGGGGACGTGTTGAGAAGGAGAGTCCTTCATCGTAACATTAGCTGGTGCATGAATCAAACCCCCCCCCCCACTGTGGGCATCCCTTTGCATCGCAAGCAAGCCACCCGGCCAACTGAGCTAACTGACCTTCATGAATAAACATAACTGCTTGCTTTATTATTGGAGAATGGTAATCCAGAGGCCTGGAAAAATAATCCAGCTGGAATGTGAGTTTAAATCCCAGCACAGAATGAACAAAATTATGACCAATTCAATTGTTGAAAAAAAAATCTGCAAGCAAAAACTTACAATCAATGGAAGGGAATACACTGTTGTCAGATGTGTCCTTATTCACCCAACTGCTGCTCTGGGGTCCATCAAAGGAGGAAGTTTGTCATCCTGACCTGGCTAGGATCATGCCACTGCTTATAGAACATGTCATTGCCCACCGTGAAGGACAATTGAGACTAGGCAATAAAAACATACAAAATAGGAGCAGGAGTAGGCCATCTGGCCCAACGAGCCTGCTCCACCTTCAATAAGATCATGGCTGGTCTTTTCGTGGACTCAGCTCCACTACCCGCATACTCACCATAACCCTTCATTCCTTGATAACAAGCATGGGGCTGGATGAACAGAGCAGGTCAAGCAGCATCATAGGAGCAGGAAAACTTGACGTTTCGGGCCTAAACCCTTCATCAGAAATGGGGGAGGGGAAGAGGGTTCTGAAATAAATAGGGAGAGAGGGGGAGGCGGATAGAGGATGGATAGAGGAGAGGATAGGTGGAGAGGAGGCAGACAAGTCGAAGAGGCGGGGATGGAGCCAGTAAAGGTGCGACTTGTCTGCCTCCTCTCCACCTATCCTCTCCTCTATCCATCCTCTATCCGCCTCCCCCTCGCTCCCTATTTATTTCAGAACCCTCTTCCCCTCCCCCATTTCTGATGAAGGGTTTAGGCCCGAAACGTCAAGTTTTCCTGCTCCTATGATGCTGCTTGACCTGCTGTGTTCATCCAGCCCCATGCTTGTTATCTCGGATTCTCCAGCATCTGCAGTACCTTTTATCTCTGATACAATTTTACCCCTTCATTCCTTTACTGTTTAAAAATCTGTGTTCAAAACCATTTAAGGAGGCAACCTCAACTGGGCAGGGAATTTGACAGATTCACAGTCCTTTGAGTGAAGAACTTCCTCCTCAACTCAGCCCTAATTCTGCTCCCGCTTTTTTTGAGACTATGCCCCCTAGTTTTAGCTTCACCCGCTGGTGGAAACAACCTCCCTGCTTCTAGCCCATCTTTTCCCTTCATAATTTTATATGCTTCCATAAGATTCCCCTCATTCTTCTAAATTCCAATGGGCATAGTCCCCGAGTACTCAATCTCTCCTCATAAGCCAGCAATGCCCAAAAACCAAGTATGCCTTTGAATAAATATAACACTGCAGGCTCCAAGACTCATTTTGTTGACCAGCGTATACTGATGTCCAGCCAGGCAGAGATCTAACCAATGGCTGCCATAATAGTGACTATGCTTTTCGTATTTCTGGGATGTGGGTATTGCCTGCAAGACCAATGATTATTGCTCATCCCTGATCGACCTGGAAGTGAACAGCTTGCTGGGCCACATTCGGGGGCAAAAGGGATCAAAAAGAATGGCTTGAAAACAGGAACATGGTCTTGTGATGGATGGTCAACCAAAGTCACAATGAATCATGGAATAGGCTCAAAGGGCCCAATACCCTGCTCCTGCTCTTATTTTCTTTGTTTCTATGTGAACCATATTGCTGTGGGTTTGGAGTCACATGTAAGCCAGATCGATTTCCTCCTGTAAAGGACATCTGTGGACAAGATTCTTTTTACGATTGCCAGTGGCTACATAGTCACCATCAAATTGGCTTTTAATTCTGGATTGTTATAAAATTTAACTCATACCATTTGTCGAGGAGGATTCTAAACTCTTATTCCCAGAACATAAGCCTGCAATTTGTGATTACTGATCCAGTGATGACATCAACATCTCATATAAATTCTGTGGAAAAGGTGTGAAATAAATGTTCATTTTATCGAATTACATACAATTGCACCACAGAAACCAGCCATATGAGCCGCTGTTTGTACGCCACTCAAGATATATCCTCTCAGTTTTTTCTTTCACCCTAACAACATGTCCATAAGACCATAAGATGTTGGAGTAGAATTATGCCACTCAGCTCATTGAGTCTGCTCCACCATTAGTCATGACTGATATGCATCTCAGCCGTTTTCTCCTGCCTTCTCCCCATAACCCTTGATCCCCTTACCAACCAAGAACCTATCTAGCGTGGAGCAGGATGAACACAGCAGGCCAGGAGGCATCAGAGGGGCAGGAAAGCTGACATTTTGCGTTGGAACCCTTCTTCAGCTTTCCTGCTGTTCTGATGCTGCCTGGTCTGCTGCGTTCCTCCAGCTCCAAACTGTAGCATCAGCAGTTCTTACTATCTCCAAGAACCTATCCATCTCTGTCTGAAAGACACTTAATTACTTGGCCTCCAGAGCCTTGTGCGGTGATGAGTTCCACAGATTTACCACCCTGTGAGTGAAGAAATTCCTCCCTGTGTCAATTCTAAAGGGTTATCTCTTCACCCTGAGGCTGTGCCCTGAGTCCTAGTCTCTCCTACTAGTGAAAACATCTTCCCTGCATCTATTCAGGGCTCTCAGTATTCTGTAAGTTTCAATGAAATACTTCCTCATCCTTCGAAACTCTGAGTATAGACCCAGAGTCCCCAACTGCTGCTCATATAACAGCTCATACTTGTAAACCTCCTCTGGACCTCTTCTAATGCCAGCACATACGTCCTTAGATACAGGGCCAGAAAATGTTCACAATATTCCAAATGCGGACTGGCCAGAACATTATACAACTTCAGCAGGAAATCTCTGCTTTTGTATTCTGACCCTGTCAAAATGAATGACATGATGTGGAGGTGCCGGTGCTGGACTAGTGTGGACAAAGTCACACGCCACATGACACCAGGTAATAGCCCAACAGGTTTACTTGAAATAACAAGCTTTTGGAGACCTTCTCCTTCATCAGGTGAAGTTATGAGAAATGAGCGCGAACATTGCATTTGCCTTCTTATTTGCCAGATGTAACCCACATTTTAACTTCAAGAGAATCCTGGGCTAGGACCTCCAAGTCAGTTCATGTTTCAGATTTCCAAAGACTTTCCCTGAAAAGAAAAAAATAGTCTCTACCTCTATTCTTCCAACCAAACTGCATAACCTCACACTTTCCCACATTGTATTCAATCTGCCACTTCTTTGCTCACTCTCCTGCCTTGTTCAAGTCCTCCTGTAGCCTCCTCACTTCCTCAGCATTACCTGTCACTCCACCTATCTTTGTGCCATCAGCAAACTTAGCACCAATGTCCTCAGCTCCTTCGTCCAGATCATTAATGTATAACGTGAATAGTTGCAGGCCCAACACGGACCCCTGCGCAACTCCATTAGCCACTGGCCACCATCCTGAAAAAGATCCCTTTATCCCCATTCTCTGCCTTCCGCCAGTCAGCCAATCCTCTGTCTATGCCACACTCCTGTATTTGGGGCTCTTGGCCCTTGTCCAGCCCTCTGGTACTCTCCCTGACTCCAGTGATTCCTGAAAGATCACACCAATGCCTCTACAATCTCCTCAGCTATGTCATTCAGAACTCTAGGGTGTAGTCCATTCAGTCTGAGTAATTAATCCACCTTCAGGCCTTTCAGCTTCCCGACATTTTCTCCTTAGTGATGACTATGACACTCAACTTCTGCCCCCTGATTCTCTTGAAGTTCTAGTCTGTTGCTGGTGTCTTGAAAACTGAAGCAAAGTACCTGTTCAGTTCCTCTGCAATTTCCTTGGTCCCCATTACTACTTCTCCAGTCTCATTTTCCAGTTGTCCAATGTCCACTCTTGGCTCTCTCTCACATTTAGGTATCTTAAAAAAACTTTCAAATTTCTTTCATTTCTCTCGCTAGCTTAGTTTAATATTTCATTTTATCCCCCCTTATTCCTTGTTAGTTATCCATAAGGCCGTAAGACGTAGGAGCAGAAATTAGGCCATTCGGCTCATTGAGTTTCCTCTGCCATTCAAACATGGCTGATAAGTTTCTCAAACCCAATCTCCCGCTTTGTCCCCGTAACCCTTGATCCCCTTGACAATCAAGAACCTATCTATCTCTGTCTTAAATATACTCAATGACCTGGCCTCCAGTCTTCTGTGGCAGTGAATTCCGTAGATTCACCACTCTCTGGCTGAAGAATTTCTCCTTATCTCCAATCTAAAAGGTCTTCTTGTTACTCTAAGGCAGTGCCCTCGGCTCCTAGTGTCTCCTACCAATGGAAACACCTTCCCAACATCCACTCTGTCCAGGCCATTCAGCACTCTGCTGGTTTTTAAAGGCTTCCCAAATCTTTGGATTCCCACTAATCTTCACGGCATTATATGCACTTTCTTTTGCTTTTATACTGTCCTTGACTTCCTTTGACAGCAATGGTTGCCTCATTCTTCCATTAATATGTTTCTTTATCCTTGGGATGAACTTCTGTTGTGCCTCCCAAATTACCCCCAGAAACTCCAGTCATTGCTGCTCCACTGTCTTCCCTGCTGGGCTTCCCTTCCAATCAACTGTGGCTAACTCTTCCCTCATGTCTCTGTAGTTACCTTTACCCAACTGTAATACCCTGTTACATCTGATTCCAGCTTCTTCCTCTCAAACTCCAGGGTGAATTCTATCAGATTATGCTCACTGTCTCCTAAGGGCTTCTTCACCTTAAGCTCCCTAATCAACTCAGCCTCGTTATTCATCACCAAATCCAGAACTGCCTGTTCCTGAGTGTGCTCTACCGTAAGCTGCTCCGAAAAAAAGTCATTTCATAGAAATTTCACAAATTCTTTAACCTGAAATCTGCTACCAACATGATTTTCCCAGTCCACCTGTATTTTGAAATCCTCCATGAATACTGTGACAGTGCTTTCTTACATGCCTTTTGTATCTCCTGAATGATATTTTTGCTCACATTCTGACTACTGCTCGATGGCCTGTACACAATTCCCATTAGGGTCTTCTTCCCTTAGCAGTTCCTCAACTCTACCGAATAGACTTTATGCACTCCGACTCTATATCAATTTTCCATAATTTGCCATGCAATTAACCACCCCTCACCTGTCTGTCTTGAGCTTTAACATCCTTCCTTAAACAAAGTGCTCAGAACTTGTTGGGGAGGTGATGGCCTAGTGGTATTTTTGCTGGATTGTTAATCCGGTAACCCAGATAATGTTCTGAGGAACCTCATATATAGTGAAGGAGTAAAAAATTCAGTAAATATCTGGAATTAAGAATCTAATGATGACCGTGAATCCATTGCTGATTGTCAGGAAAAATCCATCTGGTTTCCTTTTGCAAAGGAAACTGCCATCCTTACCTGAGATGAGATAAAAGGTACTGCAGATGCTGGAGAATCCGAGATAAC
>JAHRHZ010000061.1:23031978-23054269 GCA_024137785.1 Ginglymostoma cirratum
GGGCCTAAACCCTCTGATGAAGGGTTTAGGCCCGAAACGTCAAGTTTTCCTGCTCCTATGATGCTGCTTGACCTGCTGTGTTCATCCAGCCCCATGCTTGTTATCTCTACCATCCTTACCTGGTCTGGCCTACATGTGACTCCAGACCTGCAGCAATGTGGTTTACTCTTAACAGCCCTCTGGGCAATTAGGGATGGGCAATAAATGCTGCCTAGCCAGCAATGTCCTGCATCCCGTGAATGAATAAAGAAAAAAAAGACAGAACATAACGTTCCAAATGAGATCGGATTGTAGAATGTTAACATTATCCCCTTGCTTTTACACTATACGCGTCTATTTCTAAACTCAAGGATCGTATAAGCCTCCTTAACAAGTGGCTTGTAAAATAAAATTTCCTTGGTCCCAGGACTATGGAAGTGCAAAAGGTATCTCTTAATAAAATATACTCATCAGACATAACGTTGCTAAGAAAGCATCCTTTTACATAATCAATTTTAGTTAATTGAATCCCCCATTTAATAATCTGGAGAAGGTTTTTGGCTTGTGAGCTAAAAGCCATGAGTCTACATCTTTTATGATGATTACTTCATAATATTTTGCTTTCAGAATAAATCTTGGATTACATTATAGCGATGAGTAAAATATTATACTCTATACAATAAATGAAATAGTCAATTCACCCAGAAATAAATATTCAAATAATAATTTCTTTTAGAAAAGTGTAATCAACTTAGGAGTAAATGTTAAGTAATAAATTGAGTTAAAAATGTGTGAAGCTTTACAAATCCAGTCAAAAAATAGTGAGAATATTTGGACAAATATTGCACTATTATGCTATAAATTGTAGTTTTTCTTTTAATTGTCTTGGCTCAGCTTAAGAGGACTTTATTTTTAATATCGCAACTTTTGTTTGTGTTAAGGATGGAAGATTACAGTTAATGTTTTCCTGCAAGCTGGCATTATGAAAAGTCTGGCTCTGGTGAAAAAAAACAGCTTTCAGGTTTTTTGTACAGTTTAAGAAATCCTGTAAAATCAAACCAAAATCTGCAAATTTGATTACACCTTACACAACGTTCCTGTCATGAAAGCAACCAGCTGCAAAGATTGTTTACCATTTTACTTTTGTCAAAGATGCAAATTCCGCATGAGTTGTTTTGAATTCTGGCACTTCAAGTTCTGCACTAATTTATTATTTCAAATTCTGTATTAGGTGGGATAATTCCCAAACAAACATACAAATGCGTGAATTTAGAAACATGGGTAGGCCATTCTGCCTCTTGAGCTGGATCCATCATTTCTCAGTCTGGCCTCAACTCCACATTCCTGCCCAAAAGGCCTTGGGTCCCTTGTAGATCAAGCATCTGTCTCTCTTTGCTTCCACAATTTCCGTCTTGCTGTGTAGGCTGACATCATGGTGCAATATTGATGAAGTGCAACATTGTCAGACGTGACATTTGTCAGATCAGATTTTTGAAGGATAATGGAAGCTACCACCCTCATGCCATCCTGCTTGAGAGAAGTTTCATCCCCAGTAAATAGTTGCCTGTTTGGAAAAAAGCAGTATTTGCAAAGAATATAATGACAATGCTTGTTTATAACATTCCCTCAAAACTTCACAACTGAAAGGATAAGATGAGATAACAAGGTGTAGAGCTGGAGGAATACAGCAGGCCAAGGAGCATTAGAGGAGAAGGGGATTCTGAAATAAATAGAGAGAGAGGGGGAGCCGGATGAAAGGTGGATAAAGGAACAGATAGGTGGAGAGGAAATGGACAGGTCAAGGAGGCGGGGATGGAGCCAGTAAAGGTGAGTGTAGGTGGGGAGTTAGAGGGGTAGGGTAAGTCAGTCAAGGGAAGGTGGACAAGTCAAGGAGGCGGAGATGAGGCTGGTAGGTAGGAGGTGGGGTTGGGGTTTGGTCAGTTAGGTGGGAGGAGCAGATAGGTGGGAGAAAAGATGGACAGGTCAAGGATGCGGGGACGAGCTGGGCTGGTTTTGGGATGAAGTCGGGGGCGGGCAGATGATGAAGCTTGTCAAGTCCACATTGAGACCATTGGGTTGCAGGGTTCCGAAGCAAAATATGAGGTGCTGTTCCTGACGATGCCACCCGAAGGTTTCAGGTGTTAAGAAAGGCAAAGTTACAGTGATCATGTGGAATTTCAATATGCAGATGGGCTTGGAAAATCAGGTTGGTAGTGGATTACAAGGAATTTGTGAAATATCTACCAGATGGCTTTTTGGAGCAGCTTGTAGGGGAGCCTACTAGGGAACAGCCAATACTGGATTTAGTGTTGTGCAAAGATGCAGACTTGTTAAAGGAGCTTAAGGTGAAGGAACCCTTAGGAGGCAGTGATCATAATATGATAGAATTTACTGTGCAATTCAAGAGGGAAAACGTAGAATCAGGGGTGACTGTATTACAGCTGAATAAAGGCAACTACAGAAGTATGAGGGAGGAGCTGGGCCGAATTGACGAGGAGAGAAGCCTAGCAGGAAAGACAGTGGAACAGCAATGGCAGGAGTTTCTGAGAGTAATTCAGGAGACGCAGCAAAAATTCATCCCTACGGAAAAGAAGCATGGTACAGGGAGGTTGAGGCAATCGTGGATGATGAGGGAAGTCAGGAATAGCATAAAAGAAAATGAGGAAGCATAAAATGTCCTGAAGGGCAGTGGGAAACCAGAGGACTGGGAAACTTACAAAGACCAACAGAGGGCAACAAAATAAGAAATAAGGAGGGAGAAGGTTAAATATGAGGGTAAGCTAGCCAGTAATATAAAGGAGGACTGTAAGATTTTCTTTAGAGAAATAAGGGGGAAAAGAGAGGCAAAAGTGGACATTGGAATACTGGAAAATGACACTAGAGGGATGGCAGTGGGGAACGAGGAAATGGCTGAGGAACTGAATAATTGCTTTGCATCAGTGGAAGACGCAAATATTATCCCAGAACTTCAAGACAGCCGGGGGCAGAGCTGAGAATGGTGGCCATCACCAAAGGGAAGGTGCTAGAAAAACTGAAAAGCCTGAAGGTGGATTCATCATCTGGACCAGATGAACTACACCCCAGAGTTCTAAAGGAGATAGCTGAAGAGATAGTGGAAGAGTTAGTGGTGATCTTTCAGAAATTGCTAGAGTCAGAGAGGGTCCCAGAGGACTGGAAAATCGCTAATGTGACACCCCTGTTTAAAAAGGGAGCAAGGCAAAAGATGGAAAATTACAGGCCATTAGCCTAACCTCAGTTGGGGGTAAGATTTTAGAGTCCATTGTGAAGGATGAGATTTCGGAATACTTGGAAATACATGGTAAAATATGGTAAAGTCAGCATGGGTTCATCAAAGGGAGGTCATGCCTGACAAATCTGTTAGAATTCTTTGAGGAAGTAATGAGCAGGGTAGGTCAAGGAGAGTCAATAGATGTTATCTACCTGGACTTCCAGAAGGCCTTTGACTAGATGCTGCACAGAAGGCTGCTGAGTAAGAAAGGGGCCCATGGTGTTAGAAGCAAGGTGCTAGCATGAATAGAAGATTGGCTGTTTGGCAGAAAGCAGAGAATGGGGATAAAAAAGTCTTTCTCAGGATGGCAACTGGTGACAAGTGGTGTTCCGCAAGGGTCAGTGTTGGGACCACAACTTTTTATTTATACATTAATGATCTAGATGACAGAATTGAGGACATTCTGGCTAAGTTTGCAGATGATACAAAGATAGGTGGAGGGACAGGTAGTATTGAGGAGGTGGGGAGGCTGCAGAAGGATTTGGACAGGTTAGGCGAGTGGGAAAAGAAATGGCAGATGGAGTACAACATGGGAAAGTGTGAGGTCATGCACTTTGGTAAGAAGAATAAAAGCATGGACTGTTTTCTAAATGGAGAGAAAATTCAGAAGTCTGAAGTGCAAAGAGACTTGTAAGTTCGAGACTAAGATTCTCTCAAGGTAAACTTGTGGGTTGAGTCAGTAATCAGGAAGGCAAATGCAATGTTAGCATTTATTTTGAGAGGACTTGAATATAAAAGCAGGGATGTACTACTGAGGCTTTATAAGGCTCTGGTCAGGCCACATTTGGAGCATTGTGTGCAGTTTTCTGCCCCGTATCTCAGGAAGGATGTACTGGCCCTGGAGCGGGTTTAGTGCAGATTCGCGAGAACCCACGAATGAAAAACTTAACACATGAGGAACATTTGAGGACTCTGGGTCTATACTTAAGGGAATTTAGAAGGATGAGGGGGTGTCTGAGTGAATAGTGAATGGCCAGGACAGAGTGGATGTTGGGAAGAAGTTTCTATTGGTAAGAGAGACTAGGACCTGAGGGCACAGCCTCAGAGTAAAGGGAAGACCTTTTAGAACAGAGATTAGGAGAAACTACTTCAGCCAGAGAGTGGTGAATCTATGGGATTCACTGCCACAGAAGGCTGTGGAGGCCAGGCAATTGAGTATATTTAAGACTGATGTAGATAGGTTCTTGATTGTCAAGGGGATCAAGAGTTATGGGGAGAAAGCGGGAGAGTGGGGTTGAGAACTTATCAGCCATGATTGAATGGCGGAGCAGACTCAATGGGCTGAATGGCCTGATTTCTGCTCCTATGTCTTATGGTCTTATCATCACTCAACCTGTCGCGATCATGTTGAAGGATCTCTGCATCTTCGTCACAGTTCACCATCCCACTCAACTTGGCATCATCTGCAAACTTGGAGATGTTACATATTGTTCCCTCATCCAAATCATTACTCTATATTGTGAATAGCTGGGGTCCCAGCACCAGTTCCTGTGGCACCCACTAGTTACTGCCTGCCAATTTGAAAAGGACCCATTAATTCCTCATCTTTGTTTCCTGATTCTGCACCTTGTTTGTTTTTTCTGAGTTAAGATCTTTTTGCCTTTAACAAATCCTAATTTTAATATTTTATATTTTATACCTCTTCCAATACTTAGTTATCCTGCAATACTTAATAGTCAAGTTGGTCACTCTGCAAACACATCTCCATAATGCTTGTCAGATCAAACCAAACAATTTTTATCTGTACTGTTAATTCATCTGTTTTGCTGAGACTGTAGCCTTAATTGTATGTAGTGCCTTCAGGTTTGAGTATTTCACTCATGTCAATATTTCTCTGCTATTTTGTTGCAATCACTATTGCTTTCTGACCCACTCTGCTGAATTCAACCTAAGATACTATAGAAATCTGCTCAACATCCTCGACATTTCTCTTATTACTTTTTAATTCATTCTTGCCTGAAACCTCCCACCCAGCATTCATTAGATTCAAAGTTTTATCCACTGCCCTAGCTGGTTAATTCTTTACTTGAACCTATCTTGTCAAATTGTAACCTGGCTGTTACATTGACAGTAATATCACCAACTTAACAACTTATTAAAAATGTAATTACATTTTTCTTCAGATCGACATTTTTAGTAGGAAAAGAATCCTGTTCTTATAGAAATGTAGGAACATGTCAAATGGTACAGTATGAAGTAGTTATTTTAATGGCAATGTGGAGGCGTGTGGTGTATCTTGCAGCATCATATTTTGTCTGAAATGTTATCCAAAGAGAATTTTTTTCTGAATCAGAAGTTGTTGGTTCAAGACTCATGAGCATAAAAAGCTAGGTTAACTCCTCAGTACTGAGGGAGTGATGTACAGTTGATGGTGCAATCCTGTTGAGAAAATATTGCTCTGTAGCTCTATCTCAGATGAACCCAAAGGATCCCAGGGGTATTACTTTGAAGGAATGCAGGAGAGTTCTTCCAACCTCTCGGTCAATTCCCAACTTTAAGCATCCTGAGGTTATCATTGATCAGAAACTAAATTGGACTTGCCACAGAAACACAGAAATACAACAATAAGTAACTTACCTCCTGGCTCCCCAAAGCCTGTCCGCCGACTACAAGGCACAGGTCAGGAGGGAGATGGAACACTCCCCAGTAGCCTAGATGGGTACAGCTCCAAAAACACGTAAGAAACTTGATTACATCCAGGACAAAGCAACCCACTTGATTGGCACCACATCCACAACCATCCACTCCCTCCACCACCGACGCGCAGAGTAGCCATTCGTACTACCTGCAAGTTGCACTTTTAGAAATTCACCAAAGATCCTCAGACAGCACCTTCCAAGCCCACGATCACTTCCATCTAGAAGGACAAAGATATATGGGATATATGGCAGCAGATATATGGGAACATCACATGCTGCCTCCCCTCTATGCCACTCACCATCCTGGACTTGGAAATATGTTGTCATTCCTTCATCATCATTAGGCCAACATCCTGGAATTCCTTCCCTAAGGGCATTGTGGGTCAATCTACAGCACCTGGACTGCAGCGGTTCAAGAAGGCAGGTCACCACCACCTTCTCAAGGACAACTAGGGATGGGCAAGAAATGCTAGCCCTGCCAGTGAGGCCCACATCCCGTAACTAAGTTAAAAATAATAAATAAATAGGTATGTTTGGGTTGTATTGGAAGAAAAAAAATGAAAGGCAACAGAAGCAAACGTGAGGAATAAGAGAATGACCAGAGAAAGGGTAGGGCCGATCAAGGATTGTAAAGGGAATTTGTGCACGGAACCTAAAGAGATAGGAGAGGTCCTTAATGAATACTTTTCTTTGGTATTCACAACTGAGAGGGACCTAGTTGTAGGGGAGGACTGTGTGAAACAGGCTGGTAGGCTAGAGGAGGTGGATGTTGGTAAGGCAGATGCACTGGGAATTTTGAGGAAGTTGAAGATAGATAAGTCCCCCGGGCCTGATGGGATTTATCCAAGGATTCTATGGGAAGTGAGGGAAGAGATCGCAGGGCCCTTGGCGGCGATTTTTTCATCCTCACTGTCCACCGGTATAGTGCCGGAAGATTGGAGAGAGGCAAACGTCACTCCCTTGTTCAAAAAAAGGAACAGGGATAACCCTGGAAACTACAGGCCAGTTAGTCTTATGTCAGTGGTGGGCAAATTATTGGAAATGGCTCTGAGAGATAGGATTTGTGATCACTTAGAAAGGCAGCGTTTGATTTGTGATAGTCAGCATGGATTTGTGAGGGGTAGATCATACCTCACAAACCTTATTGAATACCTTGAAGAGGTGACCAAACACGTGGATGAAGGTAGAGCAGTGGATGTGGTATACATGGACTGGCGTTTGATAAGGTTCCCCATGGTAGGCTCATGCAGAAGGTAAGGAGGCATGGGATAGGGGGAAATGTGGCAGATTGGATTCAGAATTGGCCGACTCTTAGAAGACAAAGGGTGGTAGTGGATGGAAAATATTCAACATGGTGCTCAGTTACGAGTGGTGTACCACAAGGATCTGTTCTGGGTCCTCTTCTATTTGTGATTTTTGTAAATGATTTGGATGAAGGAGTGGAAGGGTGGATTAGTAAGTTTGCGGACGATATGAAGGTGAGTCGCGTTGTGCACAGTGCAGAGGGCTGTTCTAGGTTACAAAGGGACATTGATAGGATGCAGAGCTGGGCTGAGAAGTGTCAAATGGAGCTTAACCCTGAAAAGTGTGAGGTGATTCAGTTTGGAAGGACAAGCTTGAAAGCAGAATACAGAGTTAACGGAAAGATTCTTGGCAGTGTAGAGGAGCAGAGGGATCTTGAGGTTCATGTCCACACTTCCCTGAAAGCTGCCACCCAGGAGGATAGAGTTATTAAGAAGGCGTATGGTGTGTTAGCTTTCATTAATAGAGGGATTGAGTTCAAGAGCCGTGAAGTTATGCTCCAGCTATACAAAAGCCTGGTTTGGCCACATCTGGAGTACTGTGTCCAGTTCTGGTCGCCTCATTACAGGAAAGATGTGGAAGCATTGGAAAAGGTGCAGAGGAGATTTACCAGGATATTGCCTGGAATAGAGGGGAGGTCTTACGAGGAAAGGTTGAAAGAGCTAGCACTTTTCTCTTTAGAACAATGAAGGATGAGAGGTGACTTGATAGAGATGTACAAAATGATCAGAGGTATAGGTAGAGTGGACAGCCAGAGACTTTTTCCTAGGGTGGAGGTAGCTATTACGAGGGGGCATAATTTTAAAGAGAGTGGAGGTGGATATAGAGGAGACGTCAGAGGTAGGTTCTTTGCTCAGAGAGTGGTAGGGGCGTGGAATGCATTGCCGGAGAGGGTAGTGGAGTCAACCTCATTAGAGGCATTTAAGCGGCTATTAGATAGGCATATGGATGATAGTATAAGGTAGGGGTGGAGGTTAGATAGACCTTAGGATTAGGGTAAAAGTTCAGCACAACATTGTGGCCTGAAGGGCCTATTCTGTGCTGTACTGTTCTGTGTTCTATGTTTAAAAGCCTGAACTTATGCTGCTTTGAAATTCACAGGTACTAGATTAAAAGAGGTCAGACAACCAACTCAACAAAATGAGCTGTTACTCATTTAAATGTTTTTCTGCATCAGGTGTTGTATCTACTTTACCTTTAACTCTGTCACTAAACATGACAGCTAAATGGAGGTAAGGGAAAAACAAAAAGTGCTGTAAAAACTCTGTAGGTCTGGAAGATCTGTGGAGAGAAAACAAAACGAAGGGCCTACTCCAGTGAAGCTCAATTTAAGCATGAGGAACAATATCTCATTTTCCGCTTTGGCACTGTGCAAGCCCTGAGACTCAATATTGAGTCCCATAAGACAGAAGACCTCTGTCTTCCATTTCTCTTCCATGCTCCACCAGTCATGTCCCATTCGTGTCTTGTTGACTTTGCTTTCAGCAAAGCAGACCCACCTTCTCCTTTCCACATCTATCATTTACACCCATTTTACATCTCAATTCCTCCTTTATCACCATTAGCAGTGTCTTTGTTATGGGTGCCCTCACTTACTCCTCTGTCAACAACATAAAAGTCAGCATTTTCCAGTTTTGAAGAAACGTCATATCACACTCAGAACGTTAACCCGTTTTTCTCTCCACAGATGGTGCCAGACCTGTTGAATTTCTCCAGCACTGTCAGATTTCAGATTTACTTCAGATTTACAGCTATGTTTTATTTCTATGACAAGGCGATGGGGACTGCTGCATGGAGCAAGCAAGTTTCATTTTCTTTCCAGCACAGCTTGTGGGTAAAGAGGAGATTGCTATGCAATCCAAAATGTTAACATTGCTGTTGATTCAACGACCCGGCCTTTCAATATTCCTCAGTACGATCAGACTCCTTCTGACCCATGATCTCTGATTACAATTTGCCCCCAACCACTTCATACGAATATAGAAACATAGAAAATAGGAACGGGGTGGGCTATTCTGCCGCTAACTATGATCATTACTGATTATCCTACTCAGGACATTGTTCCTGCTTTCTCCCCTTACCTTTTGATCCCTTTTAGCACTAAGAACTATATCCAACTCTTTCTTGAAAACATTCAATGTTTTGGCCTCAACCGCTTTATGTGGTAGATAACTCCCCAGTCTCACCAGCCTCCGGGTGAAGAAATGTCTCCTCATCTCAGCCCAAAGTGGCCTTCTTGATATTCTTAAACTGTGATCCCTGGTTCCGCACTCCCCAGTCATGAGGACCATCCTTCCTGCATTTATCCTGTCTCATCCTGTTCATATTGTACAGGATTTTCATTCTTCTGAACTTCAGTGAACATCATCCTAACTGATCCAATCTCTCTTCATACATCAGTCTTGTCATCCCAGAAATCAGTCTGATAAACCTTAGTTGCACACCCTCCATAGCCAGACAACCTTTCTTACCTTATGCTAGATTCAAAAAAAAAATCATTGGGAGACAGCCCTTAAACGGGTAGTAGTTGTTCATACACAAGACTATTACCAGTTCTTCCTCTGTCACTTATTTCAGGGCAGAGCCCTGGGGTGGAGGAGGAAGAACATGGAAACAAATATAGAAATTGCTGAAGAAACTCAACAGGTCTGGGCTGCATTTTTGAAAATAAAAACAAAGTTAACAGTTCAAGTCCTGTAACCCTTCTTTAGAACAAGAAGCAGCTCGGAAAAGGTTTTATTTATGCTGATAATGAGGGGTATGGGGAGGAGTGTGCAGATAAGTGGAGATGGAGGCCAGAGAGACAAAAATAAAAGGGAACGCAGACAAAGGATTCAAAGAAGTATGATCCGATTTTGTGAAGTGATCCAGTCTCTTTTCTCACATCAGTCTTGCGTCAGTTTTATGTTCAGTATCAGAAAAAATGATAGTTAACAATGGAACACGAAAAGCCAAATGAAAAATGAAAGAATTACGGATGGAGTAAATCTTAAACAAAAACAGAAATTGCTGGAAAAGCTCAGAATGCCTGGCAGCATCAGTGGAGAAAAATCACAGTTAACATTTCAGCACTGACGAAGGGTCACTTGAACCAAAACGTTAAGATACAAAGCTAGAGATAGTAAGAACTGCCGATGCTGGAGTCAAAGATAATACAGTGCGGAGCTGGAGGAACATAGCAGGCCAGGCAACATCAGAGGAGCAGGAAAGCTGACGTTTTGGGTCAGGACCCTTCTTCAGAAAAACAAAGAAGGGTCCCAACCCGAAAAGTCAACTTTCCTGCTCCCCTGATGCTGCCTGGCCTGCCGTTTTCCTCCAGGTCCACACTGTATTATTTAAGATACAAAGCTAGATAGGTGGTAACTGGGACTATGAGTAGATGAAAATGGGTTGTCTGCGCTGAAAACAACCCATTGTGTGCCAGGACCTGGGGTATGGAGGTGGGTAATAGGCGTGAAATTGTTAAATTCAATGTTGAGTCCTGAAGTCTGTAAGGTACCTATTGGAATGAGGAGCAGCAGGCAGAAGGAATAGGAAAGATCACTTGGGCATGCAGAGAGAGAGAGAAAGAGAGAGGGAGGATGTGGAGCTTATAAAGATGAGCCAATGCAAACGAGAGAGAAAGAGCCAAAAAAATTGGAGCAGAAAAAAAATGTCGCGGAAAGGATGGCAAACACAAATAGACAAGAAGTAAGACTGACAAGGGTTATAATTAAAATGATGACTGAGAGAAAGGAAAGCAGAATGAGTAATGTCCCTAGGGTAACAATTTATGAAATGCTAATCTTTCTGAAATAATAACCGAGAGAACTAGCTTGGTTATTACAACTTAGTTTTGCTTGAGAGATTGAATCCTCCAAGTCCTCGTTTAGTGGGTATGAAGATATAAATAAACATAATCATTCATGTTGATAAGGTAGACGACATGCTAAGGTTGAAAATTGGGAATCTGCTAGTGGAAGGAATGCTGCCTTCTATTGTCTACAATGAGAGTCATTTCTCAGCTGCTGTGACCAGTGGCAGTGGCTTCTCTTTCCTAGGTCTCATCCCTTTTCTCCTCCCCACTGCTGCCTTTGAGCAGATTCAGGTTCTACTGATACCAGCAGCCCTCTGGATTTCCAGATACTTCCAACCTTCCTATGAAAAGATCTGGATATTCATTTCCCCCTACCCCAGCATCATGGATTGTTGCCTTCCTTTGAATTTGCCACCTTGCGGCAGGCTAACTGAGTGATTCCAACAGCAATTATTCACCACTGACATTTCCAACATACTTCATTGTTTGTAAAGCTCTTTGGCATATTCCCAGTTTACGAAAAGTGCAACCCTTCCATGTTTTTCATTTATCAAATTCCTTCAGAATTTTACTGATCCCTACCAAGTCTCCTCTTGGCCTGTCTTTCCTAAAGACACTTCAGTCTTTTCTGATAGTTGCAGCTTCTCAGTTGTGGTATGCTATTCTTGTAAATCGTTTTTGCATATTTGCACCATGTTTTGTAATGCAAAGACAAGATCTGCAAAGCCTGCAAATGTTGCCTTTGGTATGCAGTAAGACTCTGTAAGCTGGTGTTTTGTAGAAATGAAACTAGGTAACCAAGTAAAGCTTCTGAGGTGGGTGTAAAATTGTAAATGATTGAAGGGAAATACAGAAAGATACTTCAAATCAAAAAATATGAGCAATATGAGAGGGCATCAGTTCAAACTGATGAAAGACAACTTTAAAGAAGATATAGGGGACTCACAAACAATGGTCCAAAGGTTAAGGTGCTAAACTGGAACAGAGCCAATTTTGGACCCATGAGGCAGGATCTAGCAGAGGTCAATTGTGTGAGTCTACTTGAAGGAAAAGGGGTGACTGGCAAATGGGAAGCTTTTAAAAGTGTGATATCAAGAGTCCAGGGACAGTATGTCCCTGTTAAGGTGAAAGGGAAAAGCTGGCAGGTTTAGGTATCCCTGGCTGATGAAGGATATTGAGGTCAGGAAAAGAAGAGGGTATACATTGGGTTTAAGCTAATGGGCTGAAGTGAATCCCTAGATGACTATAAAAAGTGTAGGAGCACTCTTAAGAGGGAAATCAGAAGAGCAAAAAAGGGGTATGAGATGGGTCTGGCAGATAAGGTTAAAGATAATCCCAAGACAGTCTATATTAAATATAAAAGGTTGGCTAGGGAGAGAATATGTCCCCTTATAGATCAGCATGGTCACCTTTGTGTGGAGCCACAGGAGATGGGGGAGATTTTTAATGAATAATTCTCCTCGGTGTTTACTGAGGAGAGAATCATGGATGCTAAGTAAATAAGGGAAATATGTAGAGTTTCTTTAGACCGCATACTCATTACCAGAGAGGAGGTGTTTGCAGCCTGAAAGCGCATTAAGGTGGATAAATACCCTGGGTCTGATCGAGTCCATCCTCGGATGTTGTGGGAGGCTAGGGAAGAAACTGAAGAAGTCCTTGCAGAGATTTTTGCTTCATCTTTAGCAACTGGTGAAGTTCCAGAAGACTGGAGGGTGGCTAATGTTGTTCCATTGTTTAAAAAAGGAAGCAAACACAAGCCAGGGAACTACAGGCCAGTGAGCCTGACATCAGTGGTAGGCAACTTATTGGAGAGGATGCTGAGAGACAGGATTGATCAACATTTGGATAGCCAAGGTCTGATTGGGATAATCAGCTTAGATTTGTGCACAGCAAGTCATGTCTGACAAATCTTTTAGAGATTTTCAAAGAGGAAACCAAGAGGATAGATGAGGGTAGTGTAGTGGATATTGTCTATAAGGACTTTAGTAAGGCTTTTGCAAGGCCCCGTATGGCAGGCTCATAATGAAGGTTAGGTCGCATGGGATCCAGGGAAAGCTAGCTAAATGGATTCAAAATTGGCTCGATGATAGGAAGCAGGGGATGATGGTTGAAGGTGTTTCTCAGACTGGAGGCCTGTGACTAGTGGTGTGCCACAGGGGTCGGTGCTGGGACCTTTGTTATTTGTTATTTACATAAATGGTCAGGCTGTGAATGTACAAGGCATGATTAGTAAATTTGTGGATGATACAAGATTAGGAGGTATCATTCGTAGCGAGAAAGGTTATCAAAAATTACAGAGGGATCTTGATCAGATGGGAAAGTGGGCTGAGGATAGGCAAATGCAATTCAATACAGATAAGTGTGAGGTGTTGCACATTGGAAAGTCAAACCAAAGTAGGACTTATACAGTAAATGGTAAGGTCCTGAGGAGTGTTGTGGAACAGAGGGACCTAGGAGTACAAATACATAGCTCGTTGAAAGTGGCGTCACAGGTAGACAGGATGGTGAAGAAGGCATTTAGCATGCCGGCCTTCATTGGTTGAGGCATCGAGTGCAGGAGTTGGGATGTTATGTTACAGTTTTATAAGTCATTGATGAGGCCACATTTGGAGTATTATGTGCAATTTTGATCTCCATGTTATAGGAAGGATGTAGTTAAATTGCAAAAAAGATTTATGAAAATATTGCCAGGATTAGTAGAACTGAGTTGTAGGGAGAGCTTGACCAGGATAGGACTTCTTTCCTTGGAAGGGTGAATGCATATAACCTTTCTCCCAGGGATGGGGAATTGAAAACTAGAGGGCATAGGTTTAAGGTGAGAGGAGATAGACTTAAGAAGGACCGTAGGGGCAACTTCTTCTCACAGAGCGTGGTACGTATATAGAAAGGTTTGAGGCAGGTACAATAGCAACATTTTTAAAAAATATTTGGATAGGTACATGGATGAGAAGGGTTTAGAGGGATACGGACCAAATGTGGACAATTGGAACTAGCTGAGTGGGCACCAAGGTCAGCATGGACCACTTAGGGCCGAAGGATCTGTTTCTTTGTTGTATTACTCTATGGCTCTAATGGGAAATGCGACTGTGAGATCGAAAGGAGGACTGAAATAGCCAAGACCAGCTTTGTTAGAATAGAGGATGTGTTGACATCAAAGAAATAGATCCTGAATCTTAGCAGAAGAACCCCATGGTGCTATATTTTGCCAGCTATGTTATGTGCCTCAGAGACATGGTCCACACACAAGGAGAATATTGATAAACTGAATGCACTTGAAGTATGGATGTACAGGCTGATGTTTCACACATCCAACAAAGTCAGCAAGATGAATGAGGCAGTGCTGGAAGTGACTGGAAGGAAGAAGAAATTAGTGCATCATCAAGATACAATATTTTGGTCCCACCATTAGAACCGACTACAAATAGAAACAATTTTAGGAATGCATATTGACAGGGAAAATAGGAGAGGGAAGCAGAGGGGAAAATAGATAAGAAATGTTTATAGAGTCCCACTTATTCATTAAAGAGAGAAATGATTGGTGAAAGGTTTAACCTGAGGGGTGAAGCTGGGACCTAGATTCTCTGGAAGGGTCACCGGTCCCAAAACGTTAACTCTGATTTCTCTTCACAGATACTGCCAGACCTGCTGAGCTTTGCCAGCGATTTCTGTTATTGTTTTTGACCTAGATTTTGACCTCAGCCAGTGCAGGAATTGAACTCATTCTGTTGCTGTTACTTTGCATTGATTGATTGTTGTCACATGTACCGAGATACAGTGAAAAGTGTTGTTGTAGGGGCAGACCATACCATACAAAGTGTATCAAGAAAGAAGAACAGAATGCAGAATACAATGTTACAGCTGCAGAGAAGGTGCAGAGAGAGTTCCGTTCAAAAGTCTGATAACAGTGAAGAAGAAGCTGTCCTTGAATCTATTCATACACGTATTCAGACTGTTATATTTCCTGCTTGAGGGTGGAAGAGAGTATAATTGGGATGGGAGGAGTCTTTGATTATGTTGGTTGTTTTCCTGAGTAGTGGGAAACACAGAGTCAAAAGATGTGAGGCTGGTTTGTGTGATGGACTGGGCTGTGTTCACAACTCTCTGCAGTTTCTTGCAGTCTTGGGAAAAGGAGTTGCTATACCAAGCTGTGATGCATCCAGATAGGATGCTTTCTCTGGTGCGTTTATAAAAGTTGGTAAGAGTACTTGTGGGCATGCCAAATTTTCCTTAACCTTTTGAGGAAGTAGAGATGTTGGTATACTTTCTTGACCATTACACTGATATGGGTGGACCATTGCAAGCAGCTGCCCAGCCAACTGAGCTAACCAACCCCCGGAGGTCTGGGATAATAGGAACTGCAGATGCTGGAGAATCCGTGATAACAAGGTGTAGAGCTGGATGAACACAACAGGCCAAGCAGCATCAGAGGAGCAGGAAGGCTGACATTTCGGGCCTAGACCCTTCATCAGAAATGGGGGAGGGGAAGAGGGTTCTGAAATAAATAGGGAGAGAGGGGGAGGCGGACAGAAGTTGGATAGAGGAGAAAATAGGTGGAGAGGAGATAGACAAGTCAAAGATGCGGGGATGGAGTCAGTAAAGGTGAGTGTAGGTGGGGAGGTAAGGAGGAAATAGGTCCGCCCAGGGAGGACGGACAGGTCAAGGGGACGAGATGAGGTTAGTAGGTAGGAAATGGGAGTGCGGCTTGAGGTGGGAGGAGGGGATAGGTGAGAGGAAGAACAGATTAGGGAGGCGGGGACGAGCTGGACTGGTTTTGGGATGTGGTTGGGGGAGGGGAGATTTTGAAGCTTGTGAAACCCACATTGATACCATTGGGCTGCAAGGTTCCCAGGCTGAATATGATTTGCTGTTCCTGCAGCCTTTGGGTGGCATCGTTGTGGCACTGCAGGAGGCCTAGGATGGACATGTCATCCGAGAAATGGGAGGGGGAATTGAAATGGTTCGCGACTGGGAGGTGCAGTTGTTTAGTGCGAACCGAGTGTGGGTGTTCTGCAAAGCGGTCCCCAAGCCTCCGCTTGGTTTCCCCAATGTAGAGGAGGCCACAACGGGTACAGCGGATGCAGTATACCACATTAGCAGATGTGCAGGTGAACCTCTGCCTGATGTGGAAAGTCTTCTTGGGGCCTGGGATGGGGGTGAGGGAGGAGGTGTGGGGGCAGGTGTAGCACTTCCTGCGGTTGCAGGGAAAAGTGCCAGGTGTGATGGGGCTGGAGGGTAGTGTGGAGCGGACAAGGGAGTCACGGAGAGAGTGGTCCCTCCGGAAAGACAAGGGTGGGGAGGGAAAAATGTCTTTGGTGGTGGGGTTGGATTGCAGATGGCAGAAGTGTCGGAGGATGATGCGTTGGATCCGGAGGTTGGTGGGATGGTACGTGAGGACGAGGAGGATTCTTTTTTGGTTGTTATTGCGGGGACAGGGTGTGAGGGGTCCGTTGTGGGAAATGTAGGAGACACGGTCGAGGGCGTTCTCGACCACTGCGCGGGGGATGTTGCAGTCCTTGAAGAACGAGGACATCTGAGATGTACGGGAGTGGAATGCCTCATCCTGGGAGCAGATGCAGCGGAGGCGACGGAATTGGGAATAGGGGATGGCATTTTTTCAGGAAGGTGGGTAGGACGAGGTGCATCCTAGGTAGCTGTGGGAGTCGGTGGGCTTGAAATTGATATCGGTTTCTAGGTGGTTGCCCGTGATAGAGACAGAGACGTCCAGGAATGTGAGAGAAGTGTTGGAGATCGTCCAGGTGAACTTAGGGTTGGGGTGAAGGTTTTGGTGAAGTGGATGAACTGTTTGAGCTCTCCGTGGGAGCACAAGGCGGCACCTGTCCATCCACCCTGAACTGACCTATCTCCTCCCTACCTCCCCACCTACACTCACCTTTACTGGCTCCATCCCCGCCTCTTTGACTTGTCTGTCTCCTCTCCACCTGTCTTCTCTTCTAGCCATCTTCTATCCGCCTCCCCCTCTCTCCCTATTTATTTCAGAACCCTCTTCCCCTCCCCCATTTCTGATGAAGGGTCTAGGCCCGAAACGTCAGCTTTCCTGCTCCTATGATGCTGCTTGGCCTGCTGTGTTCATCCAACTCTACACCTTGTTACCCCAGAGGTCTGGACTGTTCCGACTTGACACAGTCGACCTGTGGGCACACAGATGAGTCAGTGATGGGGCTCCTCAGCAGTCAGGCTGATGGAAAGAAGGGGCCAGCAATGGACAAGAAGAAGGATGTTTTTCCACTTAGGAAGACTTTTTCATTTGTGCTGTGACCTTGGAGTTGAGTATTGGAAGCAAAGGCCTTCAGCTGGTGGAAGCATTAGATATTGTGATTAGGGATTGCAGCTTCGTCTGTATTCGCAAATTAGAATGGATGATCTAGGATGGGCTGCATAGCTTTCTATATTCATAGGTAGCCTGTTGTCCATCATTTTGAAACAAAAGATATAGATACACTGAAGAAGACTTCACAAGATACACTGAGGGATTATTTCTCTGGAGAAGAAAAGGTCAAAGGTAGTCTGACAGGAGTTCTTTGCAATTGCGATGGGGCTTGAAAGAGTAGATATAGAAAAGATATTTCAACTCGTGCGTGGCTCCAAAACTAGAGATCCTACATCTATGATAGCCAAAGATAAATGCAGTAAGGAATTCTGATGAAAACTCTTTGACTAGAGAGTGGTTTGAATGTGAAACTCATGGCCTCAAGGAGTGGTTGAGGTGAATAGCATGACGTGTTTAAGGGAAAATGAGATAAAAAGCACACAGGAGTAAAGGTGATGAAAGGATATCAACAGTTTTAGATGATGTGGATTGCTGGCTATTGCTGTGAAGCTTAAACAGCAGCATAGATGAGTGAAGCCAAATTACCTGTGTCTGTGCTGCAAAATACTATGTTTTAAATCACAATCAATCATTATTACTTGCTCTGCTGCTTAAATTATTGCTTTAGTATCTCACCACTGATCCTCAAAATGTAAATATTTAAATATTCTGTGTCTCTTGAATATGAAATTAAATTCAACATGGATATCATGGGGTTCTGATTGGCATTAATTGGCCAAAACAATATGGCCTTCAGCAAAAGCAGAATCACGATGAAAGGGGAGAGAGAGCGCTGAAGAATAAATAAATATTATGAAGAAAATATGCTAATTGTAAGGGGCTCTACGTGGTTTATATATTGTCGACTGACCAGGTGGTCCCTTCTTAAAGCTAGGTCAGGCCCACACTGAGAAGATTTTCATTTTGGGGCTTTGCATTTCGGTCTCAAATTTCTATTGTACAGTGAAGAATTGGGGGTCTGTGGAATTATTTTTGCAGAATACTTTCATTATTAAAGAGGGAAAGAGCTGGCCTGCCACATATTAAGCTGAAATAACATTTCAGCCTGGACTTAGCCCAAGATGCCACCTTGTTAAGCCTGGTGGCTTGTTAAACAATCGATTGCCTCTTAAAACTCCTGTTAACAATCAAAAAAGAAACCGCATGGCATTTCATAGCATCAATAGTGACTTCAATCATTAGTGAAGAGATATTAACTACGTGAAAGGATTTTAAATATTCTTTTCATGGGTTGTGGGTATTGTTGTCTAGACCAGTGTGTATTTGCCTTTGAGAAGGTGTTGGTGAGCTGCCTTTTTGAGCTGTTGCAGTCCATGTGCTGTAGGGACGCCCGTCGTGCTGTAAGTGAGAGGCATTCAGTATTTTAACCCATCAGCAGTGAAAAATTGGAGATCTTGCTGCAAGCCAGGAAGATGTGTGACTTGGGGGGAACTTGCAAGTGATCCCATGCGTCTTAAAGGTGTTCTTTTTTATTCAGCCTTGGGACATGTGTGTCATTAGTTGCCCATATCTAGTGCCCTTGAGGAGATGCTGGTGAACTGCCTTCTTGAACCGCTGCAGGCCATGTGCACTTACTAGATCCACGATGCCATTAAGGACGGAATTCCAGGATTTTGACCCAGTGGCAGTGATGGAATGGCGATATATTTCCAATTCAGGATGGTGAGTGGCTAGGAGGTGAATTTGCAGATGGTGGTGTTCCATGTATTTGCTGCCTAGATGGAATTGGTCATGGGTTTGAAAGTTTCTGCCTAAGGATCTTTGGAGAATTTCTGCAGTGTGCCTTTAAGGTAGCGAATGCTGCTGCTACTGAGCGTTGGTGGTAGAGGGAGTGGAGCCAGTCAAGTGGGCTACTTTGCCCTGGATGGTGTCAAGCTTCTTGAGTGTTGTTGGAGATACATCCGCCCAGGCAAGTGGGAAACATCCTGTCACACTCCTGACTTGTGCCTTGTTGATGGTGGACAAGCTTTGGAGAGTCAGGAGGTGAGTTACTCGCTGCGATATTCCTAGCCTCTGACCTGCTTTTGTAGCCACTGTGTTTGTTTGGTGAGTCCAGTTGAGTTTTTGGTCAGTGGTTGCCCCCAGGATGTTGATAGTGTAGAGGTCTGTTCCATTTAATTTCAACATAGTAAACACACAAAAGGATTGATGAAACAATAATGTAACTTCTTTATTTAACAATAGACTTTAAGCAGATAATGTGCGTTGGGAGCTGTTTTGTGGCATATTCTATATTTAGGACTGTCGGGTCTCCCAGTAGGATACTGAATGAATCATGGTCTTTTTATTCAAGAACATTTTTTTGACCAAATGCTAGCTCTTTATATAGGTTCTCTTGTGGTTGAACGAGTAAATATTGGAATTGTTAGATTGGATTTCAGTTGGGCTGCGTTGTTCGGGATGCTGTCAAGCTTCCTGACTATTTTTGGAGTTGTGCCCATCCAGGGAGGTGCGGAGTATTCCATCACACTCCTGGCTTGTGTTATGATAGGTGATAAAATATGGACACTGATTTTGGGACTCTAACAGCTGATTTTTAATACCTGGGCTTGTCACGGACTGAAATAGTTTTAAAAGAGCCAAGAATAAATGTGGTATGGCATGGTGGCTCAGTGGTTATCACTGCTGCCTCAAGCCACCAGGGAATCAGGTTCAATTCGACCCTTGGGTGACTGTCTGTGTGGAGATTTCACATTCTCCCCATGTTTGTGTGGGTTTCCACTAGGTGCTCCAGTTTCCTCCCACAGTCCAGAGATGAGCAGATTAGGTGGATTGGCCATGCTAAATTACCCATAGTGTCCAGATATGTGCAGGCTATGTAGACTAGCCATGGGAATGCAAGGTGACAGGAATAGGGTAGGCAGTTTGGTCTGGTTGGGATGTTCTTTGGAGGGTCCATTTGGACGTGATTGGCTGAATAGCCTACTTCCACACTGTAGGGATGGAGTGATCCTATGAAATTACAACTTGTGGGTGACACCAAAACCAGCGGTCCTAAATTTATGATCGTTGCTAATAAATGCAGTAAGAAATTCTGGCAAAAACACTTTGATTCCATTAATGTGGAACTCACTGCCACAGGGAACAGGTGAGGTGAATAGCATTGATGTGTTTAAGGGAAAATTAGGTTAAAAGCACATGGGAGTAAAGGTGAGAAAATTATATCAAAGGTGATAATTAGTTTAACACTGTTAATAGTCTTAAAGTATAAATTCCCTCCACCTGGGCCTCCTAGGGTAGAGGGTGTCCAAAACTAGAGGGCAGAGGTTTAAGGTGAGAGGGGAAAGATTTAAAAGGGACCTGAAGGACAACATTTTCACACAGAAGCTTGACAAGTATACAGAACGAGCTGCCAGAGTAAGTGGGAGAGTTGGGTACAATTATAACATTTAAAAGACATTTGGACACGCACATGAATAGGGAAGACTTAGAGGGATATGGGCCAAACCCAGGAAAATGGGACTACTTCAGTTTAGGAAATCTGGTCAGCATGGATGAGTTGGGCCAAAGGGTCTGTTTTCTGTGTGATTATGAGTCTATACTTCATCTAAGAAGCTGTAAGCCATCTCCATCTGTCTTTGTACCCTCTTGAACCCTTCAACCATGTGCCAGCCACTTCAATCCACACCCTCAATGGATGTGAGTGTGAGACGGTCACATTTACTATTACATGGGCATGACCTTGAGTTGGATTTTGCATTAAAAAAACTGCACTGGTCTGCTTAGTACCATCAGGTCATTGGCAATTGAAATGAAAACCACACACAATCTTTTCTTACAAATATTATTGTAGGGTATATGGATGTCACTGGCAATGTCAGCATTTGTTTCCTATCACTGATTCTCCTGGAACAGAGTGGCTGGGTACCCTCAGATAGTATCAGAGATAAAAGGTACTGCAGATGCTGGAGAATCCGAGATAACAAGCACAGGGCTGGATGAACACAGCAGGTCAAGCAGCATCATAGGAGCAGGAAAACTTGACGTTTCGGGCCTAGACCCTTCATCAGAAATGGGGGAGGGGAAGAGGGTTCTGAAATAAATAGGGAGAGAGGGGGAGGCGGATAGAGGATGGATAGAGGAGAGGATAGGTGGAGAGGAGACAGACAAGTCGAAGAGGCGGGGATGGAGCCAGTAAAGGTGAGTGCGGGTAGGGGGGTAGGGTGGAGATAGGTCAGTCCAGGGAGGACGGACAGATCAAGGGGGCGGGATGATGTTAGTAGATAGGAAATGGGGGTGGGGCTTGAGGTGGGAGGAGGGGATAGGTGAGAGGAAAAACAGGTTAGGGAGGTGGGGATGAGCTGGGCTGGTTTTGGGATGCGGTTGGGGGAGGGGAGATTTTGAAGCTTGTGAAATCCACATTGATGCCATTGGGCTGCAGCGTTCCCAGGCTGAATATGATTTGCTGCTCCTGCAGCCTTCGGGTGGCATCACTGTGGCCTTGCAGGAGGCCCAGGATGGACTTGTCATCTGAGGAATGGGAGGGGGAGTTGAAATGGTTCGCGACTGGGAGGTGCAGTTGTTTGTTGCAAACTGAGTGCAGGTGTTCTGCAAAGCGGTCCCCAAGCCTCCGCTTGGTTTCCCCGATGTAGAGGAAGCCACAACGGGTACAGCGGATGCAGTATACCACATTGGCAGATGTGCAGGTGAACATCTGCCTGATGTGGAAAGTTTTCTTGGGGCCTGGGATTGGGGTGAGGGAGGAGGTGTGGGGGCAGGTGTAGCACTTCCTGCGGTTACAGGGAAAAGTGCCGGGTGTGGTGGGGCTGGAGGGGAGTGTGGAGCGGACAAGGGAGTCGCGGAGGGAGTGGTCCCACCGGAAAGCAGATAAGGGTGGGGAGGGAAAAATGTCTTTGGTGGTGGGGTCTGATTGCAGATAGCGGACGTGTCGGAGGATGATGCGTTGGATCCGGAGGTTGGTGGGGTGGTATGTGAGG
>JAHRHZ010000061.1:23059269-23083121 GCA_024137785.1 Ginglymostoma cirratum
GTCTAGGCCCGAAATGTCAAGCTTTCCTGCTCCTATGATGCTGCTTGACCCGCTGTGTTCATCCAGCCCCATGCTTGTTATCTCGTACCCTCAGATAGTAGTTAGGGACTAATCACATTGCTGTGGGTCTGGAGTCATATGTCCCTCTGACCAAGCAAGGGCAGAAAATTTCATTCCCTGAAGAACTTCAAGATTCAGTCAAGGTTTTTATGGCAATCAACATTTGTAACATGGTGACCTTTAGCTTGTAATTACAGATTTTATAAAAAATCAGATTTGACCATTGTAAGATTTGAACTTACAGCCCTAAAATATTAACTTAAACCAAGAAAAAACTGCGGATACTGAAACTCAGAAGCAAAAACAGAAATTGCTGGCAAAGCTCAGTAGATCTGACAACATCTGTGGAGAGAAAGCAGAGCTAACATTTTGGGTTAATTTCTGAGGAAGAGTCACTGGACTCAAAACATTGAATCTGACTTCTCTCTGCAAATGCTGCCAGACCAGCTGACCTTTTCCAGCAACTTCTGTTTTTAGCCCTAAAACATCAACCTGGTTCACTTAAGTTTTACCAACCTTGTTCACTACCTCTATGACACCAACTTCCCTTAGTTGACCTGCTTTCACCAGCAAAGTGCTAGCTGCTGTTTTTACCCAACTACGAACATTACCTCATAGTCACATGATAAGGGTTCACTCATTTCGGACTGAGGTGAGGACAAATCTTTTCATGCAGTATAGTGTGAATTATTGGAATCTATCCCAGAGGTCTGTGAAAGCTCAGTCTTTAAGTATGTTCAAGACTAAAGTTGATAGATTTTTCTGCATTAAGCGAATTGAGGGATTTGGAGATGGTAAAGGGAAGATTGGAGATTTGTCATGACGAAGCAGGCTCGAGGAGCTGCCAGGTCTCCTGCTCCCATTATTTATATTCTGTTTTAATTTCCAGTCACATAGATGGGTGAAGGACATCATCGTGTAACCCCTTCATGCAACTCCATCCCGTGTTATTTAATTATCAGGGTTTTTTTTTTGCCTTGTAGTCGGTGTTTGGTATTCCCGGATGAAAAGTCCATTTGAATAAAAATAGTGTTTTATTTTCTCCCCCTTTTTAAAAAAGCAACTAAGGCAAGAAGGGTGTGTACAGATGCCTCGAATTTCCCTCAGGCTCTCTTTGAATTAATGTTCCTGTCTTCTTACCCTGGCTTTTTCAGTCACTTTGTGAGACAGAGTGTTCAGGAGCAATCCTTTCGAATATTTTTAGAAGAAATGAGAGTCCTACTCGACACCTATTACCTGTTGGAAGTTTTCAATGTCAAGAAAAGCCTCCTTTTTTTCCTTCTTTCCATACCATTACACCTTACACTCTGCACTCCCAAAGGTTGCATGAATATGCAGAAAACATATTAAACCGAAAAGGTTGGTCTACTTTCAGATCTCTCTCATACTTTCCAACTCAGAAATGCATAATTGAATGTTGTTCACTGTAATGTGACATACTCATTACTTTTAAAACATGAACAGTACTCTACTCAGAATCTTCTGGGACAGACTTTATAAGGTGGCCCACGATATGTTATAAAACATAGCTGCTCATGGTCATCTGACTCCGTCTATGCACTCAAAATGGCCACGCTGTCTTGAAAGACAACAGTATACAGTACATACCAGGCATGGTGGCTGAGTGGTGCCTCATAGTGCCAAGGATCCAGGTTCAATTCCAGCCTTGGGTGACTCTCTGTGCTGAGTTTGGATGTTCGATCTGTGTCAGTGTGGGTTTGCTGATTTCCTTCCACAGTCCCAAGATGTGCAGGTTAGGTGGATTGGCCATGCTAAATTGCCCATAATGTCAGGGTCGGGAAATATAGGGGTAGGGGTTGAGATGCTCCTCAGAGGGTTGGTATGGACTTGATGGGCCAAATGGCCTGCTTCTACACTGTATGGATTTGACATGTTTCTGTTTTGGAGTCAAAGTTGTTTCAATCATTCCTGAAGACGGCTGTCTATAATCATTTTGACATTAATTTAAATATGTTTAGAAATTTGAGACAACACTGAGTTGCTGACCTTGCTTGCTTTTACTTCCTCTCTAGACTATGCCAATGTCTTTGAGCACTTAATTCTGTAGTGAGTGTAATGAGGTCAGCCTGGTGGATCTCATAGAAAATGAGTTTCATGATTGGAGCTGTTAATCTGGTCCAATCAAAGAGTCCTGGCTGACAGATAAAAACAGGAGTGCCAAAGGCTCTGCTCACTCTGAGAGTTATCTCTGAGGAAGCTGGATCAGTGTCAAGGGTGTGCCCCCCATAAGTAACGGGTAACTTGTTGATGGGATACCAGCCTCTGTGGAGTTATTTCAGAATGCATACTTTCTACAGTATTACAGCTAACTCTTTTTGGGACACAGTTTAACATATTCCGTTATACTGCATCTTCCCCCATAAGCATTTGCTTAGAATTTAACAACAGTCCCTGACCTTCCTAGAAACCACCCCCCTTCAGTCTCCCAGTCATTGTAAACATTTTCAATGTTTTGTGACCCTACAGGAACTATGGGATCTTCCTGTTTTCATGTACAGATGATCTTGTTTACATCTTTCTTCTTGTTCTCTTATTCTCTCTTTTCTTTCCTACTCATTATGATGTCTCTGGTTTCTGCTTTCCATTTTGTTGCTTAATCAATGCAGTTCTGTTTCTTCTTACAGTGCCCTGTTCCATCTGGGCAAAGTAAGATCTCAGATATAACACAGTGTGGAGCTGGAAGAACAGAGCAGGAAAGCTGACATTTTGGGTCGGGACCTTCAGAAATTTTTTCTGATTGAAGGGTTCTGACCTGAAATGTCAGCTTTCCTACTCCTCTGATGCTGCCTGGCTTGCTGTGTTCCTCCAGCTCCACTCTGTGTTATCTCTGACTCTAGCATCAGCAGTTCTTACTATCTCAAAGTAAGATGCCAGTTGTGTGTGTTGGTGACTTTTCTCTATTTCTCCAATTCTTTGATTGATTCATGATCTTAACCTGTTCTCCCTATTAAAGGGATCTGATTACATTCTTGATATTTTCTAGCTATCAGGGATGTTTATCTATTAACTTTGTAAGTTTCTTCTCTTTTCTCTGTCTTTGAACTTTCTTTTTATTCACAAATGGAATATGGTGTCACTGGCTGGGCCAGCATTTATTGCACATTCCTTTGACTTTGAGAAGGTGGTGTAGGACTGCCTTCTTGAACCACTGTAGTCCCTGTGCTGTAGGTAGACCCAGAGCTGTTATGGATGCAGTTCTAGGACTTGGAACCAGCAACACAGAAGAAAAGGGGATATATTTCCAAGTCAGGACAATAAGTGACTTGGAGGAAAGCTTTCAGGTGGTGGAGTTCACATGTACCTGCTGTCTATGTCTTTTGCGACAATAGTGCTAATGGGCTTGGAAGGTGCTCGTTAAGGAGCCTTGGTGGATTTCTACTCTCTTGTAGATGATACACATTGCTGCTAATCAGTGTTGGCTGTGCAGGGACTAACTACTTATGGATGTTGTGCCAATCAAGCAGGTGGCTTGCCTTGGATGCTGTCAAGCTTTGAGTGTTGCTGAAGCTACACTCATCCAGGCAAGCGGAGAGACATTCAATCACATTCCTGACTGGTGCCTTGTAGATAGCAGACAGGCTCTGGGGAATCAAGAGGTGAATTACTTGCTACAAGATTCCTAGCCTGTGACCTTCCTTTATAGCCACAGTACTTACATGGTTAGCGTAGTTTCTGGTCAGTGGTAACATATGGTATCAACATATGTGAAAGGATGGGAGACTGTTTTTACAACCTCATTCTTGAGTCACTCATGTGGAGGCAATTGATAGTCATAGAGATGTACAGTGCAGAAACAGATCCTTAGGTCCAGCTCAGCCATGCCAACCAGGTATCCTAAATTAATCCAGTCCCATTTGGCCGTATCCCTCTAAACCCTTCCTATTCATGTACCCATCCAGACACCTCATAAATGTTGTAATTGTACCAGCCTCTACCACTTCCTCTGGCTGCTCATTCTGTACACTCACCACCCTCTGTGACAAAATTGCCCCTTACATCCCTTTTAAATCTTTCCCCTCGCTCCTTAAACTTATTCCCTCTGGTCTCAGACTTTCCCACCCCAGGGTAAAGACCTTGCCTATTAACCCTCTCCTTGCCCCTCATGATTTTTTAAATCTCAAAGGTCACCCCTCAGTCTCTGGCACTCCAGGGAAAATAGCCCAGTTTATTCAGCCTCTCTTTCTAGCTCAAACACTTCAATTCTGGCAACATCCTTGTATATTTTGCTGAACCCTTTCAAGTTTCACAACATCCCTATAGTAGGGAGACCAGAATTTCATGCAGTATTCCAAAAGTAGCTGAATCAATGTCCTGTTCATCTGCAACATGACCACCCAATTCCTGTACTCAATTCACCGACCAAGAAAAGCAAGTATATCAAACACCTTTTTCACTCTCCTGTCTACCCGGGACTCCACTTTCAAGGAGCTATGAACCTACACTCCAAGGTCTCTTTGTTGAGCCACACTCTCCAGGACCCTATCATTAAATGTGTAAGTCCTGCCCTGATTTGTCTTTCCAAAATGCAGCACCTCACATTTATCTAAATTAAACTCCATCTACTAGGCCTTGGCCTATGGGCCCATCTGATCAAGATCCAGCTGTTCTGAGGTAACTTTCTTTCTTTGCTATCCACTACATCTCCAATTTTGTCATCAGCAAACTTACTAACCAAACCACCTATTTTTGCGTCCAAATCATTGATATGAATGGTGAAAAGCCGTGGACCCAGCACGCATCCTTGTGTCACACCAGTGGTCACAGGCCTCCAGTCTCAAAAGCAACTGTACACCACCTCCCACTGCTTTCTATCCTGCAAGGGTGCACATCTGCCCCTCTGGGCCACTAACTAAAAATTCTCAAAAACAGAAAATTTCTGGAGAAACTCAGCAGGTCTGGCAGCATATGTAGAGAGAGAAAGGGAGAACTTTTTGTGCCCGGTGACCGTTCTTCGGGCCGGATGTGAAGCATCCACAGTTCTTCATTTCCTTTGTAAATCTTCCTTGTTGCTCAGTCATGCATTTAAAGTTCTGAAATCTCTCTCAGCTTCTCCATTAGACTGTGAAACCCTAGAGAACTTGTTGTGGGAACAAATCCACATGACTCTAAATCTTGAAGCTCTATGTTTACGACATGTGTATCATTACCTGATGTCAGAAATCCAACGGACTACATATATTTATTCTAATTACATTATGACTGCTTTTATGTGTGAACATGTAACTGTTTCACTTCCGTCCACTTTGATCCACCACCATGAAAATCATTTTTTTAAATGTTCGAATAAATCCATTCAGCGGAGTTCCCATGTCTTCGTGGAGGAAGATTATGACACGTGTGACTCTTTTGTTCTCTGTTTGTGAATTTTACATTTGAGACATCTGGGTATAATTTCTTCCATTAACTTCGAGATACCTGGTCACAAAACTGAATTTTGCATTATGGCTTTGCATTTGGTAATAGCTGAATGACCTTGATGTAGCCATTAATATTTCAAATCTCAGTGCTGTGGAGTTACTATTCTAACACTGAGTAGCAGTCAGTTCTTGATCACTGTCATATTCTCTGCTTGAAATTCAGTGTCAAGATTGAACTATGTGGAATACATGTTAGCTGTTCACTGGCGCAAAATTTTCTGATCTATTTCCAATTCTCGTCTTTTCTTAATTCGCTTGTCACTGGCTGGGCTAGTATTTTGCCCATCCCTAATTGCCCAGAGGGCAGATAAGAGTCAACCACATAGCTGTAGGTCTGGAGTCACATGTAGGCCAGACCAGGTAAAGATGCAGATTTCCTTCTCTAAAGGAGAAAGCCAGATGAGTTTTTCCCTCTGACAATCATCAACAGTTTCATGATTAACATCAGACTCTTAATTCCAGATTTTTATTGAATTCAAATACAATCATCCAGAGCAGTAAGATTTGAACCTAGATCCCCAGAACGTTAGAGATAATAGGAATTGCAGATGCTGGAGAATCCAAGATAACAAGGTCTGGAGCTGGATGAACACAGCAGGCCAAGCAGCATCATAGGAGCAGGAAAGCTAGACCCTTCATCATCCTGTTATCCCTAGAACATTAACTGGGTCTTTGGATTAATAGTCGAGCAATAATACCATTAGGCCATTGCTTTCCCTATTTTTGAACCTTTTTGATTTCACTCCATCTTTGCTATTGTTGTGTGGACTGCTATAACAAAAATAAAATTCTTGATCTCTTCCACAAATTCAACAACTGATTTTTCAGCATTCTGTTTCAATGTGTGGCAGCACATGCTGTTTCCCTTCAACATGACCCCCTTGACTACCAAACTTCAGAAACCTGAAGGTAACCTGTTTAATACTTGATGACACCACTGCAAACCCTTTCAGATTCAACAATCGGAACAAAAGATTTGTGGTCACTTTAATCTTGTTCGGCACACGCATCAGAATTGGATTGGATCTACCTGATGCTTTCCATCCCCTCTATCTTCTGTAAACGCCATTGCCCAGAAAATTGCCGCTCTGTCACCGCCTCAACTCATCCATGGCTGAATCCCTCATACACTCCTTTATCTCCAACACCCGACGTTTCCCTGGCTGTCCTCCCTCATTTGTGAACTTGAGTTTATCCAAACTATGCTGACTGTATCCTTAATCCCAAGCATCATTCAAGTATCAGCCTCCTTTGTGCTTGTTGATTTATTTTGGATTCCAGTCAACAAAATGTTGACTTTAAAACCTTCCATAACCTTGCCCTTCCTTACCTCTTAACTTTAGCTCTACAATCTTCACTAGAGTTTGAGTTTTAAGGAGAGCTGTGACTTTTCCTCCCGGAGGGCCGGAGGTTGAGGGGTGACCTTATAGAGGTTTATAAAATTCTGAAGGGCATAAATAAGGTGAATAGCCAATGTCTTTTCTATAGGGTAGAGGCAGTCAAAACTAGCGGGCAGAGATAGTAGGAACTGCCGATGCTGGAGTCTGAGATAACAAGGTGTGAAGTGGATGAACACAGCAGGCCAGGCAGCATCAGAGGAGCAGGAAAGCTGACATTTCAGATCTGGGCCCTTCTTCAGAAATGGGGGAGGGGAAGGGGGCTCTGAAATAAATAGAAAGAGGGGGAGGTGATGATAGAAGGTAAATAGAGGAGCAGATAGGTGGAGAGAAGTCAGACAGGTCAAGGAGGAGGGGATGAAGCCAGTACAGGTGAGTGTAGGTAGGGAGGTGGGAAGGGGGTTGGTCAGTGAGGAGGGAGGTGCGGGTAAGAGGGATGGAAGATGGACAGGTCAAGGAAGCGGGGACGAGATGGGCTGGCCTTGGGATGAGAAGATTTTGAAGCTTGTAAAGTCCACATTGAGGCCATTGGGCTGCAGGGTTCCCAAGCGGAATATGAAATGCTGTTCCTCCAGCCTTCAGGTGGCATTGTTGTAGCACTAGAGGAGGCCCAGGATGGACATGTCGTCCAAGGAGTGGGAGGGGGAGTTGAAGTGGTTCACGACTGGGAGGTGTTGTTGTTTGTTATGAACTGAGCGCAGGTGTTCCACAAAGCGGTCTCCAAGCCTCCGCTTGGTTTCCCCGATGTAGAAGAGGCCACATTGGGAACAGCAGATACAGTATACCACATTAGCAGATGTGCAAGTGAACATCTGTTTGATGTGGAAAGTCTTCTTGGGGCCTGGGATAGAAGTGAGAGGGGAGGTGTAGGGCCCACCGACTCCCACAGCTACCGAGAATACACCGCCTCTCACCCACCTTCCTGCAAGAATGCCATTCCCTATTCTCAATTCCTTCGCCTCCGCCACATCTGCTCCCGAGATGAGGCATTCCACTCCTAGACATCCCCGATGTCCTCGTTTTTCAAAGACCGCAATTTTCCCTCCACAGTGGTCGAAAACGGCCTCAACCACATTTCTTGTGTTTCCCTCACCTCATCCCTCACACCCCCTCCCCGCAAAAACAACCAAAACAAAATTCCCCTCGTCCTCACATACCACCCCACCCCCACCCTCAGGATTCAATGCATCATTCTCCACCACTTCCGCCATCTGCAATCTGACCCCACCACCAAAGACATTTTTCCCTCCCCACCCTTATCTGCTTTCCAGAGGGACCACTCTCTCCGTGACTCCCTTGTCTGCTCCACACTCCCCTCCAGCCCCACCACACCCGGCACTTTTCCCTGCAACCGCAGGAAGTGCTACACCTGCCCCTACACCTCCCCCCTCACCCCTATCCCAGGCCCCAAGAAGACCTTCCACATCAAACAGATGTTCACCTGCGCATCTGCTAATGTGGTATATTGTATCCGCTGTTCCCGATGTGGCCTCCTCTACGTCGGAGAACCCAAGCAGAGACTTGGAGACCGCTTTGTGGAGCACCTATGCTCAGTTCGTGACAAACGACTGCACCTCCCAGTTGTGAACCACTTCAACTCCCCCTCCCACTCCCTGGACAACATGTCCATCCTGGGCCTCTGCCAGGGCTACAACAATGCCACCTGAAGGCTGGAGGAACAGCAACTCATATTCTGCTTGGGAACCCTGCAGCCCAATGGTCTCAATGTGGACTTTACAAGCTTCAAAATCTCCTCATCCCAAGGCCAGCCAGCACATCTTTGCTTAGATACACGGCCCAAAACTGCTCTCAATATTCCAAATGCAGTTTGACCAGAGCATCAGAGTACAATTTGCCCCTTGTATTCTAGCCGTCTTGCAATGAATGCGAACATTGCATTTGCCTTCCTAACCGTCAATTGAACCTGTATGTTAACCTTGAGAACCCTCAACTAGGACTCCCAGTTCCCTGTGTCTATACCCCTACACCTCTATTCTTCCTATCAAAATGCATTACTTCACACTTTTCCACATTGTCTTCCATTTACCATATTTATTCCCAACCTCCTAGCCTATCCAAATCCATTTGCAGCCTCCTGGCTTCCTCAACACTAAATGTCCCTCCAACTGTCTTTATGTCATCTGCAAACATAGCGACATTGCCCTCTCTTCCTTCAGCCAGTCTGTTAATATAATGTGGATATTTGTTGTCTCAACATTGATCCCTACGGAATTCCACTGGTTGCTGGCTGCCATCCCTGAAAAAGATCCTTTTGTCCCCAATCTCTGCCTTCTGCCAGGCAGCCAATCCTCTGCCTACACCATTATCCTAGATGTGTGGCCCCTGGCCCTGGTCTTGTCTGTATGCATATGTCTTTCCCATCAAACATCTTCCTCACCATAAAGACTTCCATCACATAAATGATTTGGAGGAAAAATAGCTGGTCTAATTTGTAAGTTTGCACACAATACAAAATTTGGAGTTGCAGATAGTGAGGAGGATTGTCAAACGATACAACAGGATATAGATCAGTTGGAGGCATAGGCAGAAAAATGGCAGATGGAGTTTAATCTGCACAAAATGTGAGATGAAGCATTCTAGAAGGTAAAGTACAGGGGCAAATTATAGTGAATGGCAGAACACTTGAGTATTAATATGCAGAGGGCTCTGGGTGTGCAAGTCCACAGATCACTTAAGGTGGCAGTGGAGGTAGATAAGGTAGTGAAGGCTTACGACATGTTTGCCTTCATTGGAAGGGGTATTGAGTATAAGGATAGACAAGTTATGCTGCAGCTTTATGGAACTTTAGTTAGGCCACACTTGGAATATTGCATATAGTTCTGGTCACCACTACCAGAAGGATGTGGATGCTTTGGAGTGGGTACAGTAAAGGTTTATCAGGATGTTGCCTGGTAGGGGGAATTTTAACAATGAAGAAAGTTTGGATAGATTGGGTCTGTTTTCAGTGGAATGCAGGAGGTTGAGGACGATCTAATAGAAGTTTATATAATTGTGAACAGCATGGACAGAGTGTAAATTGAGGCTTTTTCCTAGGGTGGAGTGGTCAATTACTAAGGGACACAGATATTTGTATTCATTAACAAGATGAGGGTGTCGCTGGCTAGATCAACATTTATTGCCCATCCCTAATTGCCCAGAGTCAACCACATTGCTGTGGGTGTGGAGTCACATGTAGGCCAGACCAGGTAAGGATGGCTGCTTTCTTCCCTAAAGGACATTAGTGAAGCAGGTGGGTGTTCCCCAACAAGTGACAATGGGTTCACAGTCATCATTAGATTTTTAATTCCAGGTATTTATCGAATTGAATTTGAATTCCACCATATACCATACTGGGATTCAAATTTGTCCCCAGAATGTTGTCGGTGTCTCTGGATTAACAGTCCAGTGATACCACTAGGCCATCGCCTCCCACTGATGGTTCAAGACGCGGAGGTTGAGGGGAGGTAGTTGGGTGGAAATGTTTAAGAGATGTACGAGGCAGGTTTATCACAAAGAGTGGTGAGTGCCTGGAACATGCTGCCAGTGGAAGTGAAGGAAGCGGACACAACAGCAGCACTCATGAAGCACCTGGATGATTATATGAATAAGAAAGAATAGAGGGATACTGGAAGTGAAAACAGTTTTAATAGGGAAGGGCAAAATGTGTCGACACAGGTTTGGAGGGCTGAAGGGCCTGTTCCTGTGCTGTATTGTTCTTTGTTCAGTCCTGGCCACCCTTTCCATGTAGGTATAATGTCTGATTTCTAGTATTATTGTACTCCGATTTCAGTTCTGAAGGAGAGTTAATGGACTTAAAACATTCATCCTGTTCCTCTCTCCACAGACGCTGCCAGACAAGCTGAGTTTCTCCGCAATTTCTGTTTGTTTCTGATTTCCAACATCCACTGTTCTTTGATAACAAGCTGTTGAGCTGGATGAACACAGCAGGCCAAGCAGCATCAGAGGAGCAGGAAAGCTGACGTTTCGGGCCTAGACTCTTCTTCAGAAATGGGGGAGGGGAAGGGGGTTCTGAATTAAATAGGGAGAGAGGGGGAGGCGGATAGAAGATGGATAGAGGAGAGGATAGGTGGAGAGGAGGCAGACAAGTCAAAGAGTCAGGGATGGAGCCAGTAAAGATGAGTGTAGGGAGGGGATAAGTCAGTCCAGGGAGGACGGACAGGTCAAGGGGGTGGGATGAGGCTAGTAGGTAGGAGATGGGCGTGGGGCTTGAGGTGGGAGGAGGGGATAGGTGAGAGGAAGGACAGGTTAGGGAGGCGGGGACAAGCTGGGCTGGTTTTGGGATGCGGTAGGGGGAGGGGAGATTTTGAAGCTTGTGAAGTCCACATTGATACCATTGGGCTGCAGGGTTCTGAAGCGGAATATGATTTGCTGTTCCTGCAACCTTAGGGTAGCATCGTTGTGGCACTGCAGGAGGCCCAGGATGGACATGTCGTCTGCGGAATGAGAGGGGGAGTTGAAATGGTTCGCAACTGGGAGGTGCAGTTGTTTAGTGCGAACCGAGCGTAGGTGCTCTGCAAAGCAGTCCCCACAGTTCTTTGCTTTGTTTATCATTTGAATATGTTTTCTTTTTGCACACTCTCCAGGTCTAAAAGTACACTTGATGTAACAGACACAATATGTTCTCTCCAAAAAGCTAATTGGAATTTAATACTTTTCCTTTTGATCTTGTTTCACTTTGCCAATAAATAACTCTCTCAGTTTCACATTCAGCATTCATATCAGGCTAAATGCATTATTGCAACCTCAAGTAACACCTTCCAGGCATCAAAGGTCCCTCCACATTTGCATCTGTGAAGCCGGTCAGATTCAAATGCTAATCTGTCTCAGCCTGTTTGTTGAAAAAAAGCCTCCAATTTATTTACTCATTTTTGCATTCTACTAAAGCTTCTTCGATCTGTTTTATTAGACTGTAGATGCTGGAAATTGCAAATTTAGATTGAGAATAGTTGTCAGCACTCAGCAGCTCAAGCAGCCTCTGGTGAGGAAAGGAGTTAGTCACACATGCCTTGGGTCAAAAGGCTCTTGGTTCAAGTTCCACTCCAAAGATTCAAGTGCCTAATCCAGGCTGACACAAATGAATTAGTTAATGCTAGCCTGCCTATGCAAAACATAGAAAGATGTATTATTAATGATATTCAAGGCTGAGATAGGCGGCTTTTTAATCAGCAACGGAATCAAGGGTTCTGGGGAAAATGGAGCTATTTGAGGATTATCAGAACAGCTATGATCTGAGAGAATGGCAGAGCAGACTCAAGAGGCTGAATAACAAGGTGTGGGGCTGGATGAACACAGCAGGCCAAGCAGCATTAGAGGAGCAGGAAAGCGTGACGTTTTGGGCCTAGACCCTTCATCAGAAATGGGGGAGGGGAAGAGGGTTCTGAAATAAATAGGGAGAAAGGGGGAGGCGGACAGAAGATGGATAGAGGAGAGGATAGGTGGAGATGAGGCAGACAAGTCGAAGAGGCGGGGTTGGAGCCAGTAAAGGTGAGTGTAGGTGGTGGGGGTAGGGAGGAGATAGGTCAGTCTAGGGAGGACGGACAGGTCAAGGGGGCGGGATGAGGTTAGTAGATAGGAGATGGGGGTGGGGCTGGAGGTGGGAGGAGGGGATAGGTGAGAGGAAGGACAGGTTAGGGAGACAGAGATGAGCTGGGCTGGTTTTGGGATGCGTTTGGGGGAGGGGAGATTTTGAAGCTTGTGAAATCCACATTGATACCATTGGGCTGCAGGGTTCCCAGGCTGAATATGAGTTGCTGTTCCTGCAGCCTTCGGCTGGCATCACTGTGGCATTGCAGGAGATAGCCCACTTCTGCTCCAATGCCTTATGGTCTGAGGATGCAGCCTTTAGCTGGATGAAGAAGGTATAAAAACATGAGAGGGTGATTGGCCTAAAAGTTTTCAATGAGAGAAAAGCAACACAAGTAGGGAAGAAAATTAATTGCAATTTTTACACTGCTCTTTATTACCTCAAAGTACTAAATCCCTAACAGTCAATGAAAATTACTTTTGCGCAGTGTCTGTTTTCAGGACATGCTAAACGAATTTGCTAAAAACAAGGTCCAATCGACAGCAATAATGGCCAGTTACAATGCCCCCTTTCTAACTTTTTCAAACGTCAACTTGGGAGACATTAAAAAAGGCCATGGGAAGGTGGGGCTCTATGATGAATGACATAATTGACAGAGGAGGGAGGGGAGCAGTGCTCAGATCACTGGGCTAGTAATCTAGAACCACAGACAAACGCTACTAGATATGGGTTCAAACACCAAGATATCAGGTGGTGAAATCTAGTTTGCTTAAAAGCAACCATATAACCACTGAGAGGTTTGTACAGCAATCTCAAATTCCTTTTGTGGAAGGAAAGAAGGCATACGGCATGCTTTCCTTCATCGGACGGGGTATTGAGTACAAGAGTTGGCAGGTCATGTTACAGCTGTATAAGACTTTGGTTCGGCCACATTTAGAGTACTGCGTACAGTTCTGGTCGCCACATTACCAAAAGGATGTGGATGCTTTGGAGAGGGTGCAGAGGAGGTTCACCAGGATGTTGCCTGGTATGGACGGCACTAGCTATGAAGAGAGGTTGAGTAGACTAGGATTATTTTCATTAGAAAGACTGAGATTGAGGGGGGACCTGATCGAGGTCTACAAAACCATGAGGGGTATAGACAAGGTGGATAGCAAGAAGCTTTTTCCCACAGTGGGGGATTCAATTACTAGGGGTCATGAGTTCAAAGTGAGAGGAGGAAAGAGTAAGGGAGATATGCGTGGAAAGTTCTTTACGCAGAGGGTGGTGGGTGCCTGGAACACATTGCCAACAGAGGTGGTAGACGCAGACACGTTAGTGTCTTTTAAGATGTATCTGGACAGGTACATGGATGGGCAGGGAGCAAAGGGATACAGACCCTTAGAAAATAGATTAGACAGAGGATCTCGATCGACGCAGGCTTGGAGAGCCGAAGGGCCTGTTCCTGTGCTGTAATTTTCTTTGTTCTTTGAAATCTGCTGTCCTGATCTTGTCTGGCCAACATATGACTCCAGACCACAGCAGTGTACACCATAAACACCAAAAGATATATGGAGAGAATTAAGCCATTCAGCCCATTGAGAAACGTTTCTCTACCCTATTCTCCTGCCTTCTCCCTGTAACCTTTGATCCCCCTACTAATGAAAAACCTCCCTATCTCTGTTTTAAATTCACTAAATGACTTGGCCTCTGTTGCCTTCCAAGGCAATGAGTTCCACAGATTCATGACCCAATCCTCATTTCAGTGCTAAAGGGTCATCCCTTTACTGAGGCTATGCCATTGGGGTCATTGTCTCTCCCACTAGTATAAACATCTTCTTCACATCCACTACTTAGGCCTCTCAGCATTCTATAAGTTTCAATGAGATCCTTTCCCCACCCCATCCTTTTAAACTCCATCTCTTACGGATGCAGTGTCGTCAGCCACTCCTCATATGTTAAGTCCTTCATTCCTGAGATCATTCTTGTAAACCTCCCCTGGACCCCCTCCAACGCTAACACATCCTTCCTTTGATCCAAGGCCCAAAACTGCTCAATATTCCAAATGCAGTCTGACCAGAGGTTTATAGATCCTCAGCAGTACAATCCACTCTAATATTTTAGTCCTCTTGAAATAAATGCTAACATTGCAATCACCTTTCCGACTGTCAACTGAACCTGCGTGTTAACCTGAAGAGAATCCTGACTTAGAACGCCCAAGTCCCTTCGTGCTTCAGCTTTCCAAAGCCTTTCCCCATTTGGAAAACAGTCCATGCCTCTATCCTTCTTGTCAATGTGCATAATACCACACTTTCCAACATTGTGTTCCAGCTGCCACTTCTTTGCCCACTCCCCTTGCCTGTTCAAGTCCCTATGCAGCCTTCCTGCTCCCTCCACTTATCTTTGTGAAATCTTCAAATTTAGCGACAATGCTCTCAGTTTCTTCGTTAATGTGTAACATATATATAAAACACAAATAGGTGCAATCCCAACGCTGACCCAATGGAAGTCCACTAGCCACCAGCTGCCATCTTGAAAGAGACCCCTTTATCCCCTACCTCTGCCTTCTGCCAGTCAGCTAATCTCTATCCTTACCAGTTCCTTGACCCTCATGCCATGGGGTCTTATTTCACAGTCTCTTGTGTGATACTTTGTCAAATACCTTCTAGAAATCGAAGTAGATTACGTCTCTTTCCTTTGTCTAAACTGCTCATTACCACTTCAAAGAAGTCGAACAGGTTTGTCAGGCCTAACCTCCTGTTGACCAAGCCATGCTGACTCAGCCCTATTTTACATACCCTTCCATGAGTAGGTGATGGCCTTAAGTGGTATTATCGCTAGACTATTCATCCAGAAACCTAACTGATATTCTGGGGCCCTGAGTTCAAATCTCACCATGGCAGGTGGTGGAATTTGGATTTTTTAAAAAAAGTCTGGAATTAAGAATCTACTGATCACCATGAAATCATTACCAATTGTCAGATAAACCCATCTGGTTCACTGATACCCTTCAGGGGAGGAAATCTGCCACCCTCAACTGGTCTGCCCTACATGTAACTCAGACCCACAGCAATGTGGTTCACTCTCAACTGCTCTCTGAAATGGCCTAACAAGCCAGTCCGTTGTACCAATTGCTACAAATTCTCAAAGAAATGAAACCAGACAGATCACCTGGCATTGACCTAGGCACAGGAAAAGACAACGGCAGAAACAGCCCTGTTGACCTTTCCTCAATATCATCTCAGGGTGAGTGCCAAAATTGGGAGAGCTGTCTCACAGACTAGTCAAGCAACAGCCTGACGTAGTCATACTCACAGAACCATACCTTACAGACAATGTCCCAGACACCACCATCACCATCCCTGGATATGTCCTGTCTCACTGGCAGGACAGACCCAGCAGAGGTGGTGGCATGGTGGTATACAGTCAGGAGGGTGCTCTAGGAGTCCTCAACATTGACTCCTCACCCCATGAAGTCTCATGGCTTCAGGTTAAACATGGGCAAGGAAACCTCCTGCTGATTGCCACATACCGTACCCCCTCAGGTGATGAGTCAGTACTCCTCAATGTGGAACAACACTTAGAGGAAGCACTGAGGATGGTAAGGGCACAAAATGTAGTCTGGGTGGGGGATTTCAATGTCCACCACCAAGACTGGCTCGGCAGCAGTACTACTGATCAAGCTGCTCAGGTACGAAAGGGCATAGCTGGTAGACTGGGCCTGTGGCAGGTGGTGAGGGAACCAACAAGAGGGAAAAACATACTTGACCTCATCCTTACCAATCTGCCAGCTGCAGTTGCATCTGTTCATGGCACTATTGGTAAAAGTGACCACCACACTGTCCTTGTGGAGACAAAGTCCTGCCTTCACGTTGAGAATAACTTCTGTTGTGTTGTGTGGCACTATCACCGTGCTAAGTGGGACAGACTTCACACAGATCTTGCAACTCAAGACTGGGCATCCATGAGCCGCTGTGGACCATCAACAGCAGCAGAATTGTACTCCAGCACAATCTGTAACATCATGGCCCAGCAAATTCCCCACTCAACCATTACCACCAAACCAGGGGATCAACCCTGGTACAAAGCAGAGTGCAGGAGGGCATGTCAGGAGCAGCACCAGGCATACCTGAAGATCAGGGATCAACCTGGTGAAGCCACCAAACAGGACTACTTGCACACCAAACAGCGAAAGCAGTAAGTGATAGACAGAGCTAAGCAATCCCACAGCCAACAGATCAGATCTAAGCTCTGCAGTCCTGCCACATCCAGTCGTGAATGGTGGTGGACAATTAAACAACTCACTGGAGGAGGAGGCTCCACAAATATCCCCATCCTCAATGATGGAAGAGCCCAGCACATCAGTGCAAAGGACAAGGCTGAAGCATTCACAGCAATCTTCAGCCAGAAGTGCTGAGTGGATGATCTCTCTTGGCCTCCTCCAGTGACCCCCAGCATTACAGATACCAGTCTTCAGCCAATTTGATTCACTCCACGTGATATCAAGAAACTGGAGACACTGGATACTGCAAAGTCTATGGGCCCTGACAACATTCCGGCAATAGTACTGAAGACTTGAGCTCCAGAACTTGCTGTTCCCCTGGCCAAGCTGTTTCAGTACAGTTACAACACTGGTATCTACCCAACAATGTGCAAAATTGCCCAAGTATGTCCTGTACATAAAAAGCAGGACAAATCCAACCCAACCAATTACCGCCCCATCAGTGTACTGTCGATCATCAGTAAAGTGATGAAAGGTGTCAGTAACAGTGCTACCAAGCAGCACCTGCTCAGAAATAACCTGCTCGGTGACACCCAGTTTGGGTTCCACCAGGGCCACTCAGCTTCTGATCTCATTACAGCCTTGGTACAAACATGGACAAAAGAGCTGAATTGCAGAAGTGAGGTGAGAGTGACAGCCCTTGATATCAAGGCTGCATTCGACCAAGTGTGGCATCAAGGAGCCCTGGCAAAACTGGAATCAATGGGTATCAGGGGACAAACTCTCCAGTGGTTGGAGTCATATGTGAACATAGGAAGGTGGTCGTGGTTGTTGGACGTCAATCATCTCAGCTCCAGGACATCTCTGCAGGAGTTCCCCAGGGTAGTGTCCTCGGCCCAACGATCTTCAGCTGCTTCATCAATGGCTTTCCCTCCATCACAATGTCAGAAGTGGGGATGTTCGCCAAAGATTGCATAATGTTCAGCACCATTCGTGACTCCTCAGATACTGAAACAGTCCATGTTCACATGCAACAAGTTCTGGACAATATCCAGGCTAGGGCTGACAAGTGGCAAATGACATTCATGCCACAGAAATGCTAGGTTATGACCATAACCAATAAGAGACAATCTAATCACAGTCCCTTGGCATTCAATGATGTTACCATCACTGAATCCCCCACCTGGGGATTACTATTGACCAGAAACTCAACTGGACTCACCACATTAACAGAGTGGCTACAAGAGCAGGCCAGAAGCTGGGAATACTGTGGAGAGTAACCCATCTCTTGGCTCCTCAAAGCCTGTCCACCACTTACAGGGCACAAGTCAGGAGTGTGATGGAATACTTCCCACTTGCCTGAATATGTGCAGCCCCAACAACACTCAAGAAGCTTGACATCATCCAGGACAAAGCAGCCTGCTTGATTGGCACTATATCGAAAAGCATTCACTCCCTCCACCAATGACGCTCAGTTGCAACAGTGTGTACTATCTACAAGATGCACAGCAGAAATTCACCAAGATCCTCAGACAGCACCTTCCAAACCCATGACCACTTCCATCTAGAAGGACAAGGGCAACGGAAATACAGGAACACCACCTCCAAGTTCCCCTCCAAGCCACTCCCCTCCTGACTTGGAAATATATTGCTATTCCTTCACTGTTGCTCGGCCAATATCCTGGAATTTCCTTCCTAATAGCATTGTGGGTCAACCCATAGCAAGAGGACTGCAGTGGTTCAAGAAGGCAGCTCACCACTTTCTCAAGGGCAACTAGGGATGGTCAAGAAATGCCAGCCAGCCAGTGACACCCACATCCAACAAATGAATAGAAAAAAAAAGTGCTCTGCAACCTCATCTTCGATAACTCTACAGTCTCCTCAACTGTCTTCTTCAGAGCTCTGCAGTGAAGTCTGTCCAGTCTGGGTAATTTATCCACCTTCAGACCTTTCATCCTCCCCAACACCTTTAATTATGGCCACTACATTCACCTCTGCCCCTTGACTCTCTTGAAGTTTTGGTATGATGCTGGTGTCTTCATAGTTATTGAGCTGCACAGCATGGAAACAAATCCTTCAATCTAACACATCCATGCTAACCAGATATCCTGGATAAATCTAGTCCCATTTGGCTGATATCCCTCTAAACCCTTCCTATTCATATACCAATCCAGATGCCTTTTAAATTGTGTCGTTGTACCAGCCTCCATCACTTCCTCTGGCAGCTCATTGCATACACGCACCACCTTCTGCATGAAAATGTTACCCCTTAGGTCCCTCTTATTGTGGAAACTTTAATTATATTTCCTGAGGCGTTCCCTCCTCCCAACTCTTTGACTAGTTTACAGCTAAGATCTTGACTTACTTTGATTTGCACCATAACATATTTTGAATGCTTCATGTTTTAAGATACGAAAACTTCAAGTTTGCCTTATTGAGATTCCTTGCACTTTTATGATTCCTCAGTACAATATGACATTCACGCGTTCAGTCCCTTCCTTTTGTTTTCTGGGAACAATCCTCATCACTGACCTAGATTCCTATCTTCTCTCATTCTGATTTTCTAATTTTCTAATTTTAAACTGAAACTCTGCCCCCACCCACGCACACACTCTCAATTTATTTTAAAGCTCTACCTACACTACCTGTTCTCAAAAATAGTTTTTGCATGAAAAGCCCTTTGGCCCATCATGTCTGTGCCAACCGTGATGCCATTCTAAACTAATCCCACTTGCCTGCCCATGCGCTATATCCCTCTTATCCCAGCCTGTTCATGCATCTATCTAAATGCCCCTCAAAGGTTGTTGTTGTATCTGCTTCTACCACCTTCCCTGGTAACACATTCCAGACACCTACATGGAAAATAGAACCACTCTGCATGGAAAATCTTCACTCTCACATCTTCTTTTAAACTTTCCCCCTCTCACTTTAAACTTACGCTCCCAGGTATTTGACATTTCCACCCTGGGGAAAAAGACTCTGACTATCCACCCTATCCATGCCTCTTGTCATTTTATATCCTTCTATCCAGCCTCCCCTCCACCTCTGATGCTCTGGCAATCCAAGTTTGTCAACCTCTTCGTATAGCTAATTCACTCTAGTCCAGGCAACATCCTGGTAACCCACTTTGGCAATCTCTCCAAAGCCTCCACATCCTTCCCATAATGTGGCGACCAGAACTACACAAGATTCCAAATGTTGCCTGACCAAAGTTTCATACAGCTGCAACGTGCAGCAAGACTTTATAAAATTTCTGTTTTGTGATGATACAGGAACAGCAGACCTTGATTTCCAGTGTTCTGTCTGTGAGACACAATGTGACCCCAAAACAAAGGACAATCACTGTGTCCGTCCGCTTATGTCCAAGAATTCCATTTGCTAACCTCACATCCAAAACACTCCCACTGACGGCACCATCTCCACCTCACGTTGCTTCAATCTCTGAATCAAAAGTCTAACCACACACCAGCCCCACCCATCTTCCACTGTGGTCCGAACAAATCCAGATATTTCACTTCCTTTTCCTACCCCCACCTCTCCACCTTGGACCCAGCAGTACGCTACGGCACATTTCACGTTGCTCCCAAATTGACAAACACAATACCACTGGGCTCCTTTGGAGTTCAGGGTGTTTAGATCCACTGGTTTAAATGAAAACATGAAGTAAATCATCTCCCACCATCAATAACACCCACCCCTTCTGAGCATGAAGCAGCAATACAGCAGGCAGATTGACAATTGGTCAATATCTCTATCATGTACAGTACGATACTGTGGTGTGTTATTAATTGTTCCTTGATTGGTTTTGACACGCTGTGCCACTCCCCTGAGGCCTGAAGTAAGGGACACTTTGATTGCAAATGCTCTCCGATTGTTTAATCATTCCCCCGCATTCATTTTGGATGGACTAATCAAAACTGAATGATAATAGTAGAAATTATAGCGCGAGAGTTCATTCAGATTAATAGTTGATTGGATTTGATCTGTGCGTGTTCAAGCACTTAATGACTGTTTATATAATGTAACAGCAGCCTCTCTGCCCTTGTGTGTGAATGGACAAATGAAGAATACTAAATGGCTCTGAGCTTTGAGACGTGTGGGTTTGCACAATTATCTCTGACCCTAATCTGCTGTCCTGATACATCGGTCTATGCCAACTGTTATCTTTCATTGCTTATATGGTAGGAGAAAATGAGCACTAATGAGAAGTCTCTGATTCGCAAGAAGGCTTATTATTGTGTGCGTGCATGTGTGTGTATGAGAGATACTACTTCACAATGACATCGACAGTCGTGTTGCTAAGTAACCATTGGAAACAGCAGTACTGGTGCCATCTTGCCAGTGACTACTTGGCACCCATGTAGGCCCAGAGGACACAGACCTACATTGTGAGTGGAATTCAGCGCCCATTCCCGTGGGGAATTTTCTGTTGTGTCATGCAATGAACCAGGCCAGTGGGTGATGGGAGAGGCCTTACCACCTGCAGCTCTTCTGTGGTTGGTCTTCCTGCCCTCACTGGAACACTTATGCCCCTTCACTGGCAATTAATGGTGACTTATTCCATCCAGTTGAACATTGGCCCACCTCCACAAGTATTAATCAAATGATCAGCACAAGATAATTTGAGGTAGTTAAGAGTGTCAAAAGATAGTGCAAATGGTGTGAGTGAAGCGTCAGTGGCTGTAAAACAATTCTTTGCAGGTGATCAAAAGTGTCAGACGGTGTGAGTAAAGTGTCAACAGCTGATTAGCAACTGAAGGGATGACTGATGATCCGAATAAGGCAGAGAGATAATTACAAAAAAAAATCAGTGCTTGTGTGCTTCCCTCCCCTTCATTTGCAGGGGCAGCGCTCTGAACGCTCGTGATTTCAAATAAACCCGTTGGACTATAACCTGCGATAGGGTCGTTGTGTAACTTCGGACTATGTCCCCACTGCAGTTCAACACGAGCACCTCCATATCCATCAAATTATGGGGAGGGAGCTCATCTTTGGGAGTACGGGAAGCACAAACACACGTAGTTTGCTATTGTAGGGGGAGGGGAGTTCCACTGGTCAAAGAATCAGTGCCCTATTGAAGGACCCAGTTTCAACAAAAGATGAGGGGGAGGGGTGGTCCATTGCTGCCGAGCCTTCTGCTCCTCAATCAACCTCCCTCTGTTGCACAAATGATCTTGAGCTTCCTGTTGCTTAAGACTTCAATGCATCATCCTGTTCCCTGGTCAACATCAGTCTCAGGCTGCCTACAGTGTTCCAGCGAAGCTCGGTGCAAACTGGTAGGACAGCACCCCCCATTTTCCTCTTGGAGCCTTCTGAACTCCGTATGGAGTTCAATGATTTTATTGAATTATTGAAGCCTGAGCATCACCTTCCATGTCCTCACCCCAAACCCCACACCTCAGGCCTTGTCATGATATGGGCTGCTTTCAGTGCAGGTATTTTCACTATATGCATGTTTCATTAACAGGAATTGGCTGTAACAATTGTTGAATAGTGGACTCTGTTTGGATAACGTGAACTTTCTACTGTACAGTATAGTGATTTTCTATTGCACAAAGTCACACGAATGTGACTATCGCGTGATAGAAGAAATACCTGTACAGCCAACCCATTCTCACCTACATAAGGCCCCCATTATCAACTCTTCTCCTTCCCTGACATAACTATTATTCATCCCTTTGTCTGTCTAACTGCTGTTCTCGCTCTCTGGGCTCCATTCCCACCTATCCCCTGTTTCTTTACACCGTACTCCCACATGGCCTGTCTTCAGCATATCTACCACCTTTCTCTCCACAGATCTTGCCAGGCTTGCTGGGTTTCTCCAGTGATTTCTGTTTTTGGTCAGGGAATCAAGGAATATCGGGAAAAGGCAGGAAAGTGGTTTTGAGGATTATCAGATCAGCTATGATCTCATTGAATGCTGGAACAGGCTTGATGGGCTGAATGGCCTACACCTGCTCCTACCTCATATGGTCTTACAGGGGAGGATGGCTGCCAAATCCTACATGGTCTATTCCCAGGCTGCACCATATCCAAATGATGCACTTGTCATTTCCTCCAAGCTGGGAAATAAATACTGTTACGTTTTGAAAACATGAGGCAGAGGCTTGCTGAGGTCTAGTAACTGCCCCTTTATGATGCTTCTTGGGCAATTGTGTGATCCTCCAGGAGGATACACTGATGTGCTGCTCCATTACACTTCCTTCCCTCTCTTTCACTGGGGGAGTAAAGAAGAGCAGGAAATTGTGATGGAGGCATGAGCACACCATTATCCCAAAAGCGAACAGCTGCTGTTATAAAGATTCCTTCATAGCAGCTGTCATGGCTGCTACTGCTGAGATGACCCTACTTTAGACATCCATCAGAGGCTGAGGAATGTCCTTGTAGAGATTTATAAAATCATGAGCATAGATAAGGTGAATAGCCTTTTCTCCAGGGTAGGAGAGTCCAAAACTAGGGGGCATAGGTTTAATGTAAGAGGGACAAGATTTAAGAGGGACATAACAGGCAACGTTTTCACACAGAGGGAGGTGCACGTGTGGAACAAGCTGCCAGAGGAAGTGGTGGAGGCTGGTATAATGACAGCATTTAAAAGGCATCTGGATGGGTAATGAACAGGAAGGGTTTCGAGGGATATGGGCCAAATACTGGCAAATGGTACTAGATCAGTTTGTGTTATGTGGTCAGCATGAAATAGTTGGGCCAAACAGTCTGTTTCCATGATGTATATTTCTATGATTCTGTCTGAAAATCTCATACCTGGGTTTCCTTAAATGTTGTCAGCATTGGGAGTCTGTGACAGTAAGTACACGGTAAGGCTTGCCTCTGGTAGCTATTGATTCACGATTTAATTCTGTTTCTCCTTCTTCCTTCAGAACCTAGTTCCCAGTCTTGCACTTGCCTTTATTTTCCTGCCTTATTTCTGATTTTTACTCTTTTTACACCTCACACATCTATCATGTCTCTGAAGGACAACAACATTAGATATATAGGTACACAAACACTATCGCTAAATTAAAAACCTGGAATTCCCACCTTGCTGGATCAACCCACGTCACACAGTGGTGTCACAAGATGGATCACCAGCACCACCTCAAGGGTATTTAGTGTCTGAAAGCATGCACTGGCATTGCTCACATCCTGAGGACAAATTAAAACAAATGAAGTATATTATTGATAACAAGCATGGGGCTGGATGAACACAGCAGGTC
>JAHRHZ010000061.1:23088121-23117103 GCA_024137785.1 Ginglymostoma cirratum
TCCTCACCCTCAACAACTTCTCTTTCAATTCCTCCCACTTCCTACAGACAAAGGGGGTGGCCATGGGTACCCGCATGGGCCCAAGCTATGCCTGCCTCTTTGTAGGTTACGTGGAACAATCCCTCTTCCGTACCTACACTGGCCCTAAACCCCACCTCTTCCTCCGTTACATTGATGACTGCATCGGCGCCACCTCGTGCTCCCACGAGGAGCTCGAACAGTTCATCCACTTCACCAACACCTTCCACCGCAACCTGAAGTTCACCTGGACCATCTCCAACACTTCTCTCTCCTTCCTGGACCTCTCTGTCTCCATCTCAGGTAACCACCTAGAAACCGATGTCCATTTCAAGCCCACTGACTCCTACAGCTACCTGGAATACACCTCCTCCCACCCACCTTCCTGCAAAAATGCCATCCCTAATTCCCAATTCCTTCGCCTCCGCCGCATCTGCTCCCAGGATGAGACATTCCACTCCCGTACATCTCAAATGTTCTCATTCTTCAAGGACTGCAACTTCCCCCCAACAGTGGTCGAGAACACCCTCGACCGTGTCTCCCGCATTTCCCGGAGCACATCCCTCACTCCCCGTCCCCGCAATAATAACGAAAAAATAATCCCCCTCGTCCTCACATACCACCCCACCAACCTCCGGATCCAACGCATCATCGTCCGACACTTCCGCCATCTGCAGTCAGACCCCACCACCAAAGACATTTTTCCCTCCCCACCCTTATCTGCCTTCCAGAGGGACCACTCCCTCCGCGACTCCCTTGTCCGCTCCACACTCCCCTCCAGCCCCACCACACCCGGCACTTTTCCCTGTAACCGCAGGAAGTGCTACACCTGCCCCCACACCTCCTCCCTCACCCCAATCCCAGGCCCCAAGAAGACTTTCCACATCAGGCAGATGTTCACCTGCACATCTGCCAATGTGGTATACTGCATCCGCTGTACCCGTTGTGGCTTCCTCTACATCGGGGAAACCAAAAGGAAGCTTGGGGACCGCTTTGCAGAGCACCTGCGCTCAGTTCACAACAAACAACTGCACCTCCCAGTCGCGAACCATTTCAACTCCCCCTCCCATTCCTCAGATGACATGTCCATCCTGGGCCTCCTGCAATGCCACAGTGATGCCACCCGAAGGCTGCAGGAACAGCAAATCATATTCAGCCTGGAACCCTGCAGCCCAATGGCATCAATGTGGATTTCACAAGCTTCAAAATCTCCCCTCCCCCGACCGCATCCCAAAACCAGCCCAGCTCATCTCAAACTCCCTAACCTGTTTTTCCTCTCACCTCAAGCCACACCCCCATCTCCTATCTACTAACATCATCCCGCCCCCTTGTCCTGTCCGTCCTCCCTGGACTGACCTATCTCCTCCCTACCCCCCTACCTACACTCACCTTTACTGGCTCCATCCCCGCCTCTTCGACTTGTCTGCCTCCTCTCCACCTATCCTCTCCTCTATCCATCCTCTATCCGCCTCCCCCTCTCTCCCTATTTATTTCAGAACCCTCTTCCCCTCCCCCATTTCTGATGAAGGGTTTCGGCCCGAAACGTCAAGTTTTCCTGCTCCTATGATGCTGCTTGACCTGCTGTGTTCATCCAGCCCCATGCTTGTTATCTCGGATTCTCCAGCATCTGCAGTATCTTTTATCTCTTACAATTATATGGCTATCCTTAAGGTGCCAAAAAACATTTCATAGACAAGAGGTGCTTTTGTTGTTTTCTTGTGGTTGGGAAAGAATGCAGCCAATCTGCACACAGCAAGCTCCCATGCACAACAGTGTGTTGTGAGCAGAAGTTCTGTTTTTAAATTTGAAAGAAAAGAGAATACAGAGATTTGGAGTGAGGAAAGAAAGGTCCAACTGGAATCCAATGCTGTCACCTGGCCTGGCCTATGTGTGACTCCTGTCCACATTATAGGATTGACTTTCAGTACTCTCTGCAGTGGTCTTGCAGGATACTCCATGAAACACAATCATTACAACTCAAGCATCAGGTCCACCATCACCATTCAAGACAATCATGGGGGAAAAGTAAAATGTTATTAGCAAGATCACTGATATCCCAAAGACAAGTTTAAAGAACAGATGAAGGAGAAGAAAACGTAGCACCTTTAAAAATGTAAGAAGAAGGATTTGTTGTTTCCTTACTGACTCTCACAAGCTCAGAGCACCCCAATGCACCTTACAGCCAATGTAAAATAGTCATTGTTTACTGCAGTCTATGTGTTAGTGGATCAATGGTTCAGAACTAAGCCGGAGCTTTGAGTTCGAATCCCACCAAGACAACTGGGGAATATAACTTCTGTTAAGTCAATGGAATAAAAAAAAATCTATCTATGGTTTTCATGAAACTACCAGATTATCATAAAAATCTGGCCGCCCTCAAATACCAATCAGAGCATGAAATTTGCCCTCCTTGTCAGGTCTGTCCTACGTATCACTCTAAATGAACAACAAAGTGGTTGACTCTTAACTACAGTCTGATTATTACAAGCCACTCAGTTGTGTTCATCCGTTATTACAAAGTCTACACAAGATGACACAGTGTGGTGGCCATTCCTTCTGGCAACTTATTCTGGCACGTGGACCAAAGTGGTTGTGAAGCAAGCAGATCATCACCTTCTCAAAGGCAATGAGAAATAATCAATAAATTCCAACCTTGCACATTTTGAGAATGAATTAAGAAATGCAAGGAAAAAGCTCCTGGGATTTCATGATCCCAGTCATTTCCTGCTGGAAGCACATTTATACTGCCGGCTGGTTGATGGGTGGGAGACAAAGTTCACCAGGGCTAAGGTTACTGCTCCTTGCTGTGGGAAATCAAGTGAGCAGTGCTCTGGAGATGGGTCTTGATGTGGTCTTAGGGCAAGGGAAGCACAGATTCAGGCTAGTGGTTCCTGAACAGAGAATGTCATTGAGTTCATACAGCATGGAAGAGACCATTTGGCCCATTGAATCTGCATCCACTTGGGAACACTAATCCCTCTTTTCAGCATTTGGTCAATTGCTAAAAGTCTATTCTTCCTGGTCTCATAAAAGAATGTTTCCCCAATGAGACACCATCTGTCCTCAGACCAGTTGTCGGCTGGCTTCTGCCTGGTGTGTAGAACTATGTTCTGTATTGATGCAAGGGATCTCTGCCCGAGTTTGGGAAATTAGGTGGTAAGGGATGGGGGAGGAATAGGGAAATGACCATGTCTGTGCCCAGACTAACAATGGCCAAATTGTTGGCTAAGCAGCATGAAATAGGGCTGCTCCATGTTATCAACTCCTCTTTACAAATCCCACTGAATGGGAAGAGTTTCAGACCATTCCCCTTCTGCCATTTTGATTAGAGTGAGGAGTTTGATTCCTCCAAAGACTTTCCCAGAGTTGGTAGAGGTGGAGAATGGCCTCTTGTTTCTGAATCAGAGGTTAGTGGTTCTAAAGTCTGTGTGACTTTAGCTCAGAATTAAACCTGATCCTTCAGTGCAGTGAGAAAGTTGGCAACGTTGCCTGTTGGTTGAGGTATTAAACAAGGCTGTCTCGGTTAACGTTACATTTTCCACTATATTCAGGAACAACTGCATTCTCCTCAGTCTCATGGCCAGCATTCATCTCGTCTTCAGCATCTATAAAATAAATGTTCTGGTTATTTATCCCAGAGCTGTTTGTGGGAGCTTGCTGTGGGCAAGCTGGCTGCCACATTTCTTATATCACTTGAGAACTTGTTTAATGACACTTCAGAACTTTCTCAGAGCATGGAAGGTGTCATAGCATACAGGGAAAACATTTGATGTTAAATTGTGATGTGAGATAAAGGAATATTGTCGAAATAAGAACCTTCCACAATCGCTCATTAGTTTCTGAACACCTTGACTTCAAAGTAAGCAGGTTTGTACACTGTCCTCTTGTAATGCAGCCTGATTGTCTTGAATTTGTAATGAGGGGCATTTGAGTAGATAACATAACCCCTTAAAGCTGCAGCACAATGTGTGGGACTGGTTTTTACCAGGAGAGGTGGTGATTGAAATGATCATGTAATTGTCAGAACACAATGGAAGTTTCCGCATTGCATTGATCAGTGGGGAGACATCTAACAGTGAGCAGGCCATTGAGGATTATTGAAATTGAGTGACAGCCTGGAGTCTTTTCTTGAGTTGGGAACAATACAGCAAAGGAGATGAGATGAATAGGCTAGGCCCATGGTCTGTAAGAGGACTGAGTGGCCTCTTCAAGTTATTTTAATTTCCACTGAAGTGAAGGGAATGTTGGCAGCTACTCCTTTGTAGTGATTTAAGAGGAAAGATAAACAAAGGGCAGGACTTATGCAGTTAATAATAGGGCCCTGGGTAGTGTTGTAGAACAGAGAGACCTATGGGTTCAGGTACATAATTCTTTGAAATTTCCAGCACTGGTAGACAGGATGGTTAAGAAGGCAGTTAGGACATTTTTCATTGCTCAGACCTTTGAGTTTAGGAGTAGGGACATTACGTTGAGGTTATAAAGGATATTGGTGAGGCCTCTTCTGGAGCACTATGTGCAGTTCTGATCTCCCTGTTACAGGAAGGATAGTATTAAACTAGAGAGGGTTCAGGAAAGATTTACCAGGATAGAGGTTTATAAAATCGTGAGGGGCATGGATAATTTGATTAGCAAAATTCTTTTTCCCTCAGGTGGGGGAGTTCAAAACCAGGGGGCATATTTTTAGGATGAGAAGAGAAAGATTTAAAAAGGACATGAGAGAGAACCTTTTTAAACAGAGAGTGGTTCATGTGTGGAAAAAGCTGCCAGACGAAGTGATGGATGCATGTGCAGTGACAATGTTTAAAAGACACTTAGATAAGTCTGTGAATAGGAAAAGTTTGGAGGGATATGGGCCAAATGCAGTAGGTGGGACTAGTTTAGTTTGGGAACATGGTTAGCATGTACTTAGTGGACCAAAGGGTCTGTTTCCATGCTCTATCACTCCATGATTGTATCACAATGTCTAAGAGGCATTCTCAGCCTGACATGAGTGGCCTGTAGGAAGGGGCAGTCAAACCCCAGCCCTGATCTCACAGCACATGACTGTAGCCAGATTCTCATGTTTACTTTGCTGCATTAATCAACAACTGTCAAAGGCTCCTACAGAAGCACAATTCCTATAACAAAAACAGATGGTATGTGTAATGCACATTTCATCAAAATCTTGTCTTTTGTAGTGCTGAAGACAAATTTGAGGCAACTATGACGAAATTTTCTCGCAACAGAAGGAAATTCTTTTTCAGGTCAAAGCAGGAGATTATAGGAGATGGGTCTGGGTGGGATGCTCTGAGAGTCAGTGTGGACTTGTTGGGCCAAAGGGCTTGTTTCCACACTGTAGGGATTCTATGAGTCAGTCCGCTTGATTGGCAACCCACGAACAGGCATAAACATCCATTCCCTCCGCATTTCAGTCACAGCGAGTGCACCACCTGCAAAAGCTCATCAGGGCTTCTCTCACAGCACCTCAGAAACCCACGAGTCTCACCCCTTTAAAAGTTAATGAGACTCCTCTCACCTCCAAATCCCCCCCAAAGATGCACAGGATCCTGATTTGGGACCTTCATCAGCTTCTGGTTCTGTCGCAGATTGATATCGAGGTCCTCATCCATATTTTCAAATTCTACATCTCTCCTTATCTCTCTAGACTCTCCTAGCCTTGTAGCTCTCCAAGATAACTGAGCTCATCCAAATCAGGCCTTTTGGGCACTACTGATCATCATTGTTCCACCATGGGTGATTACCCTCTCAGCTGTCCAGATCTAAGATCTGGAATTTCTTTTCTAAACTTCTCTGTCTGCCTCTTCCTCCTCCTTCAAACCACTGATCAAAGCTGACCTCCTTGACTTGTTAGTTATCTCTCCAAATGTTTCTTTCTGTACCCAGTCTTTCAGGCATGGGCTTGAAGTCAGGGAGGCAGTTCAGTTAGGCATGTTTTTAAATGTATCTTCATTCACTTGATGTGGACGTCACTGGCCAGGCTAGTATTTATTGTCCATCCTTAACTGCCCAGAGGGTAGTTGAGAATAAACCACATTGCTGTGGGTCTGGAGTTACATGTAGGCCAGACCAGGTAAGGATGTTTCTTTCCCTAAAGGACATTAGGGAACCAGATAGGAATTTTCCCAGACAATCAACAACGGTGTCATGGTCGTAATTAGAATTTTACTCTCAGATTTTATTTTAATTCAAATTCCACCATCTCTGATGGACATTACCTGAGCCTCTGGATTAATAGCCCAGTGATAATATCACTAGACCATTGCCCCCTCAGATGTTGGCCACTGTACCCTTTCCTCCTCCTCACCTCAATCAGAATTAGGTGGAGAAGGCTCAAAATTGATTTTCCTGTCCTGTTGCCAACCAAAGCCCTTAAGTGGTCAATCAAGTTAAGAGCTTACTCCCATCTGGGCCACGTGAGACAAACAAGAACCAGCCTACTTCACTGGTAAGCTAACGAGAGAGACTGTCCAGTCATTAGGAGGTGGAGGGTGTGTCGATCAATCTGCTTTCGTTCTGGGTATGAGTAAGAACCCAAACCTCGGATCCCTGTGACATCCTCTTCAAGTGGACCCCACTCCAGAAAAGATGTTTTTCCCTCAAAACACCCACCTATTCCCTAGCATTCTTCTCTATCCCGGGAGTCCAACAGAGGGGTGGGGTTGTATTTGCACCAGCCACAGCTTCCTCCGAGGTCCTCCACTTGAAAGGTGCTATATCAATTCAAGTTGCAGTTGTTGTTGTTCTTTCATCATTACCGGGTCAAAATCCTGGAATGTGAAAACACAGTGGTGCTCCTGCACAGCACAGAGTGCGAAGTTGCAGAGAAAGGCCAATGCTGGCCATCTCAAGGTCAACTAGAGACAGCTGTATCTCTACGATGAAAGAAAGAATAGTTTGTCAAGAATTTAAGGACATCGTAAACTTCCTGCAATAATTACAGTATTTTTTAAAATTAATACACAAAGCAGAACCAAACCAATGTCTGTGTGTGAAGCTGTGCTTTATAAATGGATTGAAAACAATTTACTGCCAACCATTTGAGAACCATTTAGAAGATCAGTTAGCATCCGTCTCATCAGGCATCTAGGTGTTAAGTGGCAGCTAAAAAGGTAACCGATGCTTGATGTCCTAACACATGGTGTTCTGGATCGGAATGGTATCAATTGACACCAGTCTTTTGACTTGTGATGCATTTTATTGCTTTAAATATTTACTTGTTAAAATGTCTGGAGGAGGTGAGATCAGCAGCGAATGGCTTTGGGGAGAAACAGGCGCAAAATTCCTGTGGATTTCACATGTTCAGTTGCAGGTAGAAGGTGCAAAATCTCTGCCCTGAGAGCTAACGTGTCGCAGGAAAGCCTATTTTCATTGGACCATTAAGGTTGGCACAGCACGCACTGGCATTCCTGCAATAGGAATTGGCACTGCAAGTGCTCCTTTCAGCTGAAGAGGTTAACACAAATGAAACAAACTAACGTGAAGCCTAACCTATGGAGAAATTTGTCAGGACCTGACGAATGTTCACATCCTGCCATGCCAACTGATCGCAGACAGTCAATGAGAATTGAGTGATGGGTGGCACCTTAATATTTAATGGGATTAAAAATGACTCCACAGAGGCTGATATCCTGTCACCAAGTCACCCCTTGTTTACACATGGAAAGTCTTTGACACTGGGCCAGGTCCCTCAGACGCAACTCCCAGATTGTCAGAATGTCTCTTTTTATCTGTCAGCCAGGGCTCTCTGATTGGACTAGATTAAGAGCCCCAATTAGGGGGCTCATATTCTGTGATGTGTACCTGGCTGACCTCATTATAATAACTACAGAATTGATATTGGCGGCTTATGCATTGGTTCTAGTAGTTGTCGTGGTTACTAAAATCCCAGAGGACTATAGGGCTGCTCTTGCATTATAGAGAGACAGAAAACTGATGGTGAATTTAACCTGAGGGTCACCACAACACAGGCAAGGGGCAAGATTGAGAAAGCAGAACCTTTGCTGATCTGAGGAAAGGTCACCGGACCTGAAACGTTAACTCTATTTTGTTTTCTTTCACAGATGCGGCCAGACCTGCTGAGCTTTTCCAGAAACTTCTGTTTTTGTTCCTTTATGGTGGTCTCAGCTGGTGTGGGAATAGCACTGAACTTTTCACATGTGGCTCAACAATCTGAGAGATGTCTTGGTTCAGCTGTAGAGTGGGAAATTGAACAGAGGCCTGGGGATGCGGCCATCACCTCTGGAATCATTCCCCAGTGAGTTCAATGATGTGGAGAGCACACAGACTGGGAAGACAACTAAAGTGCTTTCTGGAATATTGCTGTCCAGTGTGGGAGGTCTCACACCTGCATCATGTGCCAAGACAATGCCACTTTTTTAAAGTAAAGTGCTTGATGCACCCATTATTACTTCCATCAGTACAAGTTAGAGATCATCACGTCTGGGCTCTATAGAGCTTTGATCAAGTCTTGTTTTGAACACCATGAGCTGTGGTCACCCAAGTAAAAGGGACATGAACGAGCCTCAGGAACAATCCCTCAAGGCTGCTCCCTAATGTGAGACGATTAAGTTATGACAGAAGGGCCCTTTATGAACCTATTAAGTGGAATGGAAAAGATTAATTAGCAGGTTTATTTCAAGTTTAGCCATAGCTACAGCTGTCTTGGCCACAAACTGAAGTAAAGCAAGTTCAGAACGGATATCAGGAGGTTGTCCTTCATAGTGACAGTTTGGAAGGTTCATCAGATACTGGCCTTGCCAGTGATACTGACATCCTATAGAGTAATTATCAAATCAACAAGAATGAGTTTGCACTAATGTAGTAGCTTCTACTTCCTCAAAGGGTTCCATTATCAACTAATAATCACCTTAACTATCATAAGTTTTGTTACCACTATCCACATACAAACTGTTCCTCATGACTGCGTCCCATAACATCACAACCTGAATGGTCATGTAATTGTTTGGAGGAGGCAAAACTGTAGTCATTTGAAAGTTAGTTAATGCTTTGATTGTGCTGTACGAATGGTTTCCCAGGAAAGATGAGATAGATAGACCTCATTCTTGAGTGTTAACCTTTGTCATCCACAATGCCTGAGAGAAGATAGAGTTTAGCACACTTATGTATGTCATAAACCATCTAATCCATCTGATCATATGTGGATATGTACAGTGAATGCTCCTCTCAAGTACTGACTGGACTCCTTTAGGCAAATTATTGTCAGCCACAGTAATACATTCTATATTCAAATCTTCAATGATTCCTTCCTTAAATTTGATTTTCCAATGACATAGATAATGTGGAGAGAACTCGCTGTGATGATTTTATTCAGAACTAGCTTGACAGGTTACCTGTGTAAAGCATCTGGGCATATTTCTGTGAGTAGAGAAACGTCTAATAATATTATCTACGCTCAAAGGCATGACAGAAACACCTTGTGGCCTCTTGGTAGACGATGATGGAAAATTTATTGTGTCTACCTACATGCTGATCTTCAAATATCATTTCTACAAAGTGCAGTTCAGTGGAGCAACTCTTTCCATGTGTTATAGATGCATGTAATAAGGAGCCTCAGGTTTATTTTCCTTCCCAAATAGAAATTCCATTGCAGTTCTGTCCTGCAATCTCCAGTTCTCACTTAGATAAAGAATTGGTTTAGTGAAGCGTCTTCATGGTGGCAGAAGCCAGATTGTCAGGATGATTCAGTATAAAACATATAATCATAATTACAATGCAAAATAATGCCATTCAAGACAAAGCAGCCTGATTGATCTACAGCCCATCCTCCACTTCCACTATTCGCCATTGATGAACAGTAGGACCTGTGCATGCCATTTACAAGATGCATTGGAGGAACTCCAGTGTTCCCTTGACTGCACCTTTCAAAAGCATGACCTCTGTGACCTACAAGGCAGAATGTGCATTGGAACACCACCGCCTCAACAGTCACTCCCCTCCAAGTTGCTCACAAATTCACTTGGAAATATTTTACCATTCTTTCAGCATTACTCGGCTTAACATTGGACCTCCCTCCCTAATGGCATAGTGGACGCCCCCATCAATGGGAGGTGAGACTTGACAGTTTTCTGAGAAATCCAGGGTTTTTTTTTCCAACTTTCAGCAAGGGAGTGTAGATTCAGTTATTTGATGGTGTCAGAGTTGGTGTGTTTTACCAAGGATCGATTTCAATGTTTGCCCCTGAACACTTTTCAGCTCACCCACAAGTTCTTTATTAAGTGCAGCATTCCAAATTGGCTCTGTGCATTCAATGGTGTATCTTAGGTAGCTAATAAACACAGTGAATTGGTTAGTTCACTTGGAGCTTTGATCTGCCAACATCTGTCACTGATTAGTTTAATTATTCATCGTCCATGAATTTCAAAAATCCTAACCTTTACATTTTCAAATATCATCATGGCCTCACCTCCTTCTCATTTCTGAATTCTTCCTAAACCTACCACCAGAAATTCTCTTTGCTTCTCCCATTCTGTCTTTTTTTGTGCATCCTTGATTTAAATTTGGCTCAGTGGTTAGCATTGCTGCCTCACAGCGCCAGGGACCGGAGTTTGATTCCAGCCTCGGGCAACTGTCTATGTGGAGCTTTTATCTCCCTGTGTCTACGTGGGTTTCTTCTGGGTGCTCCAGTTTCCTGCCACAGTCCAAAGATGTGAAGGTTAGGTGGATTGACCATGTTAAATTGCCCATAGCTTCCACAGATGTGCTAGCTAGGTGGATTGGCCATGAGAAATGCAGGGTTACAGGGATAGGGTAGGTGTGTAGGTATGGCTAGGATGGTCTTCGGAGAGTGGGCATGGATTGCTGGACTGAATAGCCTGTTTCCATACTGTAGACATTCTATGATTCTAAATTAGTTTCCCATTAGCAGAGCATGTTTTCAGCTCTCCAGTTCCTGACATGTGCAGTTCCCTCTATAAATATCTCCGCCTCTCTCTTTTTTATTCTCCCCATTTAAGCCAGTCCTTAAGACAAGCTAATCAACATTTTGAATTTACTCATAGGATGTAGGCATCGCTGGCTAGTCGGCACTTATTTCCTTCCTTAGTGGCACTTGAGAATGTGGTGGTGAGCTGCCTTCTCGAACCTTTGCAGTCCATGTTCTGTGGCTTGACCCACAATGCCATTAGGGAGGGAATTCCAAGTTTTTGACCCAGCAATGTGAAAAAAACGATGATATATTTCTAAATCAGGATGGTGAGTAGCTTGGAGGGGAACTTGCAGGTGTAAATGTTACCTTGTATCTGGGCCCTTTGAGATGGAATTGGTTGTGGGTTTGGAAAATGCTGTCTGAGGATCTTTGGTGAATTTCTGCAGTGCATCTTGTAAATAGTACGCACTGTTGCTACTGAGCATCGGTGGATGTTTGTAGATGTGATGCCAGTCAATTGGGCTGCTTTGTCATGGATGGTGTCAAGTTTCTTGAGTGTTTTTGGAATTGTGCCCATCCTGGCAAGTGGGAAGTATTCCATCACACTCCTGACTTGTGCCTTGTTGATCGTGGACAGAATTTGGGGAATCAGGAGGTAATATTCCTAGCCACTGTGTTTACGTAGTGGGTCTAGTTCAGTTTCTGGTCAATGGTAACACCCCAGGATGTTGAATAAGGGGGACTCAGTGATCATAGAACCATTGAATATCAAGGGGTCTGATTAGATTGTCTCTTACTGGAAATGGTGATTGCCTGGCATTTGTGTGTAGTGAATATTACTTTCTACCTGTCAACCTAAGCCTGGATATTGTCTAGATCTTGTTCTATTTGAACATAGCCTGCTTCCGTATCTGAGGATAAATGAAAGGTGCTGAACATTGTACAATCATTGGGGAATTTGTGTTTTCTATACAAACTACAAGTTAAATATACCAGAATGAGTTGACTGTCATGGTCTCATTGCAGCTCTGTGTCAACATCACTGAGAAGTTTAAGGGCCGGGTGCTGTGCTCCATAATTAGTATGTAATCAAGGCCATACTGAGCCTTAGATACTTTGAATATCCCAGATTCAGTACTCAGGCTTGGCAAAGGAGAATATTATTTGGTTTTGATTATCATAGAGTCATTGTCATAGAGGCCTACAGCACAGATAAAGGCCCATCAACCCATCAAGTCTATGCTGATCAAAGTCAAGCACCTAACTATTGGAATCACATTTTCCAACACTCGGCCCATTGCTTTCTATGCCTTGGTATCATAATGTATACCAAAATTGATGGTGTATTGGATAGTAAAGATGGTTATCTAAGATTACAAAGAGATCTTGATCAATTGGGTTAATGGGCTGAGGTCTGGCAGATGGAGTTTAATCTGGATAAATGTGAGGTATTGCATTTTGGCAAAACAAGCAAGGACAGGACTTAGACAATTAATGGTGGGGTCTTGGCTAGTGTTATAGAACAGAGAGACCTAAGGGGTCAGGTACATAATTCTTTGAAATTTGCTTCACATGTCGACAGGATAGTTATAAAGGCATTTAGAACACTTGCCTTTATTGCTCAGCCCTTTGAGAATAGGAGTTGGGATGTCATGTGGAGGTTGTACAGGATGTTGGTGAGGCATCTTCTGGAGTACTGTGTCCAATTTTGGTTACCCTGTTATGGGAAAAATACTTAAATTAGAGAGGGTTCAGAAAATATTTACTACGGTGTTGCCGGGAATGGAAGGCTTGAGTTATAAAGATAGGCTGGACATGGCGGGACATTTTTAACTGGAGCGGAGGAGGTTGAGAGGTGACTTTATGGAGGTTTATAAAATCATGGATACGGTGAATAGTAAGGGGCTTTTCTCTGAGGTGGGAGAATTCAAAATTAGGGGGCATATTTTTAAGGTGAGAGGAGAAAAATTTAGAAAGGGTGTGAGGGGCAGCTGGTTTACAGAGAGGGTGGTTGGTATGTGGAATCAATAGCCAGAAGAAGTGGTAGATGCAGGTTCAATTACAACATTTAAAGTATTTGGACAAGTACATGATTAGGAAAGGTTTTGAGAGATATGGGCCAAACACAGGCAAATGGGACTAGTTCGGTTTAGGAACATAGTTGACGTGGACGAGTGGGACTGAATGGTCTGTTTCCATGTTGATTCTATAAACTTCTGAAATGTTATAAGCATTTCTGCCTCTACCACTCTTGCATGCAGTGAGTTCCAGATTCCCACCATCATGTAGGTGAAACTATTCTGCCTCACAATACTTCTAAGTCTCCTGCCCCTTCCCTTAAATCGATGTGCTGTCGTCATTGATTCCTCCATCATGTGGAAAAATTGCTTCCTGTGTAACCTGTTTAAGCCACTAATTATATACATCTCAATCATGCCACACATACACCCCTGCCTCTCCCCCAATATTCTGTGCTCTGAGGGAAACCACACCAATTTTCACAATCTCTGTTCGTAAGTAAAACAGGCAATATTCTGAAAAATATCCTTTGCACCCTCTTCAATGCAATCACATCCCTCGGATAATATAGATTCAAGAATTGCATGCAATACTCTGTTGGCAGCCTAACCAATGTTTTATGTTGTTGTAACTCATCGTCGAACGCTGGACAGGATTCAAAGTTTGCCTTGATGGTTTTACTCAAAAATAGACATTCCAGAGCCCCTAAACAACATAAAAATGTTAATCAGGCAGACAGGAAAGAAAATTGGACTCCATCCACAGACGACATGCGAACAAGCCCATTAAAATTCCACCTGAGCCATCACATTCTCCAGAAAGAAAGTTATTCAAATTGGCAGAAGGCTTATGATCAAAGGAGACGTATTTAAGATAATTGGCAATAGAGTCAATATGGAATGGAGAGGGGTTTTTAAACACCATTGACTTGTGACATAGCATATAACATATGTCTGTTCTGCATCACCAGAAACTGTAATGGAAGTAGAATCAGTGGGAATGCTTATGAGAGGAGGTAAAATGTATATGACTAAAGGGAAAGAGTAGAGGGGCAGGTCTAATTGGACAGCTTTTCCAAAGAGCTGACACACGCATGATGCCCTGAATGGCCTTCTTCCAGTAAAAAATGGTTCTGTGACTTTATTTTTACACACGCTCGACCTTTTCTCATTGTGGATACCATTTGAGAAAGGATGCACAACAGTGTGACACTGAGCTGATTGATTGACCCAGATCTTAAAAGGCATAAGACCATAAGATACAGGAGCAGAGGTAGTCCATTTAGCCCACTGACTCTGCTCTGCCCTTCGATCGTGGCTGATATATTTCTCAATCCCATTCTCCTGCCTTCTCCCCACAACCCTTGATCCCCTTATTAATCAAGAACCTCTCTATATCTGTCTTAAAGACATTCAATGACTTGGCCCCCACAGCCTTCTGCAGTATTGGGTTCCACAGATTCACCACTGACTGAAGAAATTCGTCCTTACAGCTATCATGGTCTGTGTAAGTTTCGTAAAAAAAATTTTGCTTTGACCGCGATCAAGAAATGGCAGCCAGAATATGCATCACTCAGAGGGTGATGGAAATCTGGAATGCACTGCCTGGGAAGGTCGTGGATGCCGGAAACTTTACAACCTTTAAAATATTTTTGGAAGAGCACTTGAAATATCATAACATTCTAGGATATAGATCAAGTGCAGGAAATTGGGATTAGAGCACCTTTACTGGTAGTTATTGTCAGTGCAGACGTGCTGGCCCGAAGAGCCATTTCCATGCTGTATGATTCTATGACTCTAATCAGTCTTCGATGAAACATTGCAATTTTGAGCTAAATATATTGTAATCATGTTTTATTTTCTTGTCATTAATAAGTCTTCCCTGATGCATTTAATTGCAACAACCTGTTGCAATTTTAGTAATGCAGCTGAAAAATGTTCATCACCAAGACGTGACAATTTTTCATACATGATTCCAGACTTCCACTTCTAACAAATTGATTAAAAATCATTGAAAGTGGGCTTAAAAGAAAACATGAACTAAATCAATTAAAGATTTCATTGATGTGCACCAGGTAGTCTCTAAGTGAATTGAACGCTTCCCGATGTAGAAAATAAGCTTATTCCAATATTGTCTGTCTAAGAAAATTAATGCAAATTGAAAAGGCTTTCTGATACAATTAGCAGCATTTCAAAAATGGTGAATTGGCAGTGAGAGGCCAGTTTTTTTAATTGGGGAAGGTTGGCGAGTGCGGTACTTGTTTCTGGGTGAACCAGGGTAAATCATCAGAGGCATTAGGCAGCTGGTACTTACATGTAATTATCAGCCCCAGACCTGTTGCTTTGCTTTAGCCAGTTTTATTCAGATTCCACTGACTACATTGATGTCAATGGGCAGAAACTGCACCCCAAGGTGCTTACTTTGCTACGTGTCTGGATCCAATAATTGGAGCTGAAGAGATGCACTAAGCCGTCAGCAACAGAGCCTGCATATCTTAGGGATGTTTTGTTTTCATTTCAATTTCCTTTCAATAATTTCCTTCTCACCAATGCATTCAGGAAAATTGGTCTAATTAGCTTCCTCCCTAGCATCTCAATTCTTTGTCACGTGAATTATTCAGGGAAGTAGACAACATGTATAAATTACTTCAGTATATAAAAGCCATGTAGGGACTGGAATCACTACATGCAGATTAATATTGAGTTCAAGTCAGAACATGATTGCATTGTAATCCGGAAAGTACCTGGATGCTTTATCTTGCAACAATATTTGTGATTAAAAATACTCAGAAGGGAACACATAAACAGTGTGGCATCCCCAGACAAGATCATCTAGAGGTAATCAATTAGTGCATGAAGTTCTGAGGAGCATAGGTAGTGTTGACAAGGCTAAAATGTTTCTCTTGGTAGAGGGATCAGTAGCTGTCAGTAGTCAGGAGATTTAGCACAGATTTGAGAAAAATATTTTTCACACATGGGTGGATAGTGTCAGGTAGTAGAGGCAGGAACCCTCATGTCGTCCAAGATGAGCACTTGAAATGCCATAGAATACAAGGCTATGGGGAGAGTGCTGGAAACAGGGTTAGAATGGATAGATGTTTGCTGACCCTGCTTTTGCTATTCATGACAGGGTAGGGTGGTGAAGCATTTAGAGGGATATGAGCCAAATGCTGGCAAATGGGGCTAGATTAATTTAGGATATCAAGTTGGCATGGATAAGTTGGACCATAGGGTCTGTTTCCTTGTTGTACATCTCTATGGCTCTATGGCTCTAAGGTTGGGAAGGACCTACTGAGAACCAGTGCTGGTGACTCCCTATTGTCCCGATCCTTCAAACCCCCTCCCTCACCATGACTGTATAGGTCCCCTGGTGGACCCTTGGGCTTTGGGAGGATTCGTTACCAGCAGCATCCAGTCTCCCTGACAGTAATAGCAAACAATGAAAAGCTGCCACCCTCTGATTGGCAGTTAGTACTCAAGTGGGATTTCCAAAAGATAATAAATGGTATTACGAACAATCCTCAGACCAGAACTGATCAATGGGAGATTTAAAAGTGGTTTTCAAGATCACAAAGATTTTGATTGAATAGCGAAGGAGAAGCTGTTTCCACTGACATGGGGATTGATAGTAACTGCACAAACTGGAGGCCATAGAGCTCTACAGCAGTGAAAAAGTCTCTTTGCCCCATCATATTCCTGCTGGTCAAAAACCACCACTGCATTATTCCAGCATTAGGCGCATAGCTTTGCATGCCTTGGCATCACAAGTGTACGTTTGAATACTTCAAAGTTGCGAGGGCCTCTGCCTCTACCAACCTTCCAGGCTGTGAGTTCCAGATTCTCATCAGCCCCTGGGCGAAAAGGTTTTTCCTCACATCCGCTCTAAACCTTCCCTCCCTTACCGTAAATCTACGTTCCCCGGTCACTGATCACTCGATCAAGGGGAAAAGTAGAGGTAATTTGCTAAAAAGCTCACCGTGATAATCTTTTTTTTTATACAGCAGCTTGTACTGTAGAAAGCATGGTTTGAAAGTGTGCTGGAAGGCGTGTCGGTGATACCTTTCAAAAAGAGACAGGATTTACATTTGAAAGGGACAGAATTGCAGACTGGTGCTGGACAGAGTATGTATGGAAAGGGGACGAACTGGAGAGCGGCTTCAAAAAGCCAGCACAGGCATGATGGGCCAAATGATCTGCTTCAGTGCTGCAAGGTTATGCAATTCTGTGAATCAAGTTGAAAGCTGACAAACTTATTTTATTCCAGATCATTTGCAACTGTCACAGAGAGAGCAGTTTGGGCTTTGCATAAATTTGGCTCAGGCACTTTCTATGAAGGCTCTGATAACACCTGATTGCTGGCTGTGAGTGAGTGGATGGTATGAGTGTGGAGGAGTGCAGATGTTCCTGAAAATACCTGTGATTTAAAGTCCATTTGCACTGGGTGGATACGCGGGGTGTTGATGAGGCACCGGGGGCGAGACTGAGCAGCAAGGGGAGTCTTTTCTTGACAAACTGCTCCCACAATATGTGATGAACAAGCGATTTTCTCCTCCGTATCTCAGCATCCTTCCACCTACAAAACTCAGGGTAAGGGAGGTGTGGAAACAGCTGCTTTCAACACTGCTTCCCTGTGATGCAGCAAAGTATCTCTGACACTGCTGCTTGTCACTTCAACAATTCCTGAAGTGGAAAAGATGGGAACTTAAAGTGACAAGCTTTCATTTCCGAATGGTGTTAGAATGATGGCTACAGCTCCACAACGACTCAGCAGAGATGTATAAGAAGCTAAGAGACATGCAGCAGTTAATGCCTGGGATGTCCCTGGTCCGTGCTTGCGATATGTGCAGATAACTGATCCCCTCCACCCCCAGCTTCTCTAAGGCACTTGGAGAAAACTACTTCCTTGACCAAGTTTTTTTGTCACCTGTCATACAGTTGGTAAAATAAAATTGCTGTCCAAGATGGCTGCAGAGTAGGACTCCTCGTCTGCTCTGCTCATTTCTTTTCGTCTTTTTCTCTCTCTTTTCACGTGTTTTCTTCTTTTTTTTTAACCTACTGTCCTCAAGCGGCATCATTGATGTCTGGGGTGAGAGCCAGCACTGGCACCCAGCTTCAGTGTAGACACGGACACCAGGCCTCAGTGCAGACACGGATACCCGGCCTCAGTGTCGACATGGACACCAGACCTCAGGGGAGACACAGACACCCGGCCTCAGTGTAGACACAAACACCAGGCCTCAGTGTCGACACGGACACCAGGCCTCAGTGTAGACATGGGCACCAGGCCTCAGTGTAGACACGGACACCAGGCCTCAGTGTAGACATGGACACCAGGCCTCAGTGTCGACATGGACACCAGGCCTCAGTGTCGACACGGACACCAGGCCTCAGTGTAGACACGGACACTAGGCATCAGTGTAGACACAGACACTCAGCCACAGTGTAGACACAAACACCAGGCCTCAGTGTGGATTCGAGCCCCAGTAATCCCGGCCTCGAGGTAAAATCTGGCTCAGTCAGGGTTGGCAGACTTGACATTCTGAACTCTTATTTCTCTATTTTTCTAATTTAATGTTGGAACTTCTATTTCTTTATCGTCTAATTTATTTTTCCCTAAGAGTTTGTACTTAAGAATCTGTACTTGTGTACCTTTGTACCTAAGATGGTGCTAAAGGTTGTGACTTGTAAATGTTTAACCGTATGATTGGGTGACAGTTAGTGACAGGGTAAGGCTTGCCTGCATGATGCAGTCTAATGTTCTGCCAACAGTCACTGCTTGGGTTCACATCTGAAAAATGGTGATTGCATGCTGGAGGGTGTCCAGTGCCTCTGAAAGCCACCTTGACAAATGAGGCAGGAGTAGAAACGAAAGGAGAAACAGAAACAAAAACAAACACTTTCTGTGCCTTGGTTTGGAGCCCTATGCCAGCTGAGGAGTGGGCACGGTGGTAGTAACACTGGGTTAGGAACCTAGTGACCCAGGCTAATGCTCTGAAGGATGTGGGTTCAAATCCCACATCAAATGGCAAGTGGTGATCCTTGAATTCAATAACATTCTGGAATTAAAAGCCAGCCAACGATGAACACATACAATTGTCCATTTTATTCACGAATAGCCTTTGGGCGAGTGAATTAGTCACCCTACCCAGTGACTCCACACCTAGAAGGGGCTAGCAGAGGGTATGAGAAAACCTTGGTAGGATCAAGGAAAACCCCAAGGCATTCTATAAAATTGAGAGGCATAGATAGAGTGGATAGTCAGAGACTTTTTCCCAGGGCGGAAATTACTATTACTAAGGGGCATAATTTTAAGGTGATTGGAGGAGGGTATAGGGGAGATGTCAGAGGTAGGTTCTTCACACAGAGAGTGGTGGGCACGTGGAATGCGCTGCCGGCGGTGGTAGTGGAGTCAGATACTTCAGAGACATTTAAGTGACTCTTGGATAGGCACATGGAGGATAGTAAAATGTAGGGTATGCAGGGTAGTTTGATCTTAGTACGATAATAGGTCAGCACAACATCGTGGGCCGAAGGGCCTGTACTGTGCTGTACTATTCTATGTTCTACGTTTACCCACAGCAATGCCCTGAAGAAGACTTGAAGAATTAACTCTGTTTTGCTCTCTGCAGATGCTGTCAGACTGCTGAGTTTCTCTAGCCAGTATAGCCACACTAATGTCTTTGACTCTTAAATGCCCTCTGAAATGCCCCTAGTAAGCCACCCAGTCCAATTAACAGTGGGCAATAAATGCTGACCTAGCCATAACCCGTGAGCAAATTAAGAAAAACCCTTCTTTCTCTGCTGTTTGTGTTTGGGAGCGGGTCCCAAACTGGACAGGATTGACTATCAGTTGTCGGATCCATTCAATTTAGATCACTTTAATATCAGGCATCAATCAGCTGTATTTGGTTCCCTCTCTAGCTAGGGAGGAGAGGTTAAAAGTCAACTTCCCTTCAACCTGGTGCAGATATTCAATTTTTCTTCAGCCAGAAGGTGGGGAATCTACGGATCTCTGCTGCAGAAGGACATGGAGGACAAGTCATTGAGGTATATTTAAGACAGAGATATATAGGTTCTTGATTGTTAAGGTGATCAAGGGTTGTGGGGAGAAGGTGGAAGAATGGGGTTGAGAAACATAAAACATGATTGAATGGTTGAGCAGACTTGAGGGGCTAATGGCCTTTTTTTTCCTTTATTTGTATATGGGATGAAGGTTTGCTGGCTAGGCAGCATTTATTGCCCATCTCTAATTGCCCAGAGGGCAGTTAAGAGTCCAACACATTGTTGTGGGTCTGGAGTCACATGTAGGCCAGACCAGGCAAGGATTGCAGTTTCCTTCCCTAAAGGACATTAGTGAACCAGATGGGTTTTTCCTGACAATTGACACTAGATACATGGTCATCATTAGACTCTTAATTCCAGATATTTATTAAATTCAAATTCTGCCATCTGCTGTGGCAGGATTCAAACCCAAGTCCCCAGAGCATTATCTTGGTCCTTGGATTAACAGTCCAGTGACAATACCACTAGGCCATTGTTTCCCCATGGCCTAATTCTGGTCCTACATACTTTGGTTTTATGGAGAGGTTGTTGCGACAGGAAATGTCCTGCCCACCAATCAGCCGCTTACACGGTTTGGGGCAGATGTTCATTCATCTGCTAATCGTGTGTTAACTTGAAATGGGAAACTTCAGGGGTCACAGCAGCCAGAAAATGGAGATATCCCTCTAGAACTGGCCTCATGGGTTGCTGAAGCTCTTCTGCTCATTTTCATCTCTGCTAAAATTCACCAGATTATGAGTCCTGCTTCTGCGTTGTCTATGTGCCTTCAGTCCATGTTCCAAACACTAAGGTGGAAGTGGAACAATACAGATATAACTCTAAAGTGGCAGGTATCCTGTCACAATGTCATCCTTTATTTACACATAGAGAGTCCTTGACACTGATCAGGCTCCCTCAGAGCCAGCTCTCAGAGTGAACAGAACCTCTGACACTCCTGACTATACCTGTCAGTCAGGGCTCCCTGATGGGGCCAGATTAACAGCCTCAATCAGGGAACTCCTATTCTATAAGGTCTACCTGGCTGACCTCATTATAATCACTACATCCCTCTTCCTCTGGGTCTGAGGACATAGGCTGGTTCCTTTTTCTGTGGCTTTTCCTGGACTGTTTTACCACTGGCCAGGTTCCTCCAAATCTCCATCGATACAGATGGCATGTAACGCATAGTAGCTTGCTTCTTGTGCCCGGACCATCTTAGGAAGAAACTCAGTCTCTTTATCAGGAGGTAAAGATGTTGAGGTGACAGCATCTGCTCTGTCTATCTCAGATTCCGCGGTATCTTCAACTCTTGACAGAAAGGCAAAACCCACAGGTGCCAGAAAGGCAGCTGACGAGCTGAGCACATTTGGCTCCTGCATGTTTGCAGCTTTCATATGGTCCAGGAGCGTCACACCTACCCAAACCTTATATGTCACTCGACCTGACCTTGCGTCAACCACGCCTCTTACTCTTGCAGGGCCATTCCCATCGTTCCTACACTGAATTTCATCCCCCTGAAGTAAACTGTCTATCTCGCTCAGCAGAGTCCAGCATTGACATTCCTGATACCATTTCACCATCTTGCTGCATCCAAAGTCTGATATTGTTGGCTGTGATGGAAGTGTGTCTAGACAAATTAAAACCATTATGGACTCTTCCAGTGGTGGTACCATGGTGGTGTGTCTGCCAGCAGGAGGCAGCTCAATGCATCCACATTTGTTAATTAACCTTCGGGAGGGTGTTCCAACTTGTAATTATACGCACCTAGAGTTAGAGCCCATTGCTGAACTCGACCTGAAGCTATGGGCGTCACTGCCTTGTCCTCTTTAAGCAGACCCAGTAGGGGCTTGCGGTCTGTTCTTATCACAAAATTATATTTATAGAGGTATTGGTGGAACCTCCTGACTCCAAATTTCGCTGCCAAACCTTTGTTCTCTTTCTGGACATATTTACGCTCTGAATTAACCAAAGTCTTGAATGCATATGTTATTGTGCATTCCTCCCCATTGGGCCAGCTATATGCTAATACCCACCCCGATGCTGTATGGGGAGGCATCGCATGTCAATGCCAGATCTCCCTTGCCACCATAGTGTGCCAATACCCCAAGGATGATAGCTGTTTCTTCACTTCCCTGAAAGCTATAGCTTGGCTACGCAACCATTTCCAAGGCTGACCATTTTTTAAGAGTTGATACAAAGGTGCCAGAATGGAGGCAAGGTTATGTATGAACAATCTATAACAGTTCACAAGACAAAGGAAAGACCTAAGCTCCAATACAGACATGGGAGCCAGGGCGCTGTTGACTGCCCTTACTTTATCTTCCAACAGGTGTGATCCAGTCTCATTGACTCTGTAGCCCGAGTAGGTCACTTGGGAGGCATTGAACTCACATTTTTCCCTTCTAAGGCTCACACCCACTGAGGAGAAATGTCAAAAGACTATGTCCAGTTCTCTAAGTTCTCCTGGACGTTTCGGGCCTAGACCCTTCATCAGAAATGGGGGAGGGGAAGAGGGTTCTAAAATAAATAGGGAGAGAGGGGAAGGCAGATAGAAGATGGATAGAGGGGAGGATAGATGGAGAGGAGACAGACAAGTCAAAGAGGCGAGGATGCAGCCAGTAAAGGTGAGCGTAGGTGGGGAGGTAGGGAGGAGATAGGTCAGTCCAGGGAGGACGGACAGGTCAAGGGGGCAGGATGAGGTTAGTAGATAGGAGATGGGGGTACGGCTTGAGGTGGGAAGAGGGGATAGGTGAGAGGAAGAACAGGTTAGGGAGGTGGGGACGAGCTGGGCTGGTTTTGGGATGCGGTCAGGGGAGGGGAGATTTTGAAGCTTGTGAAATCCACATTGATGCCATTGGGCTGCAGGGTTCCCAGGCTGAATATGATTTGCTGTTCCTGCAGCCTTCGGGTGGCATCACTGTGGCATTGCAGGAGGCCCAGGATGGACATGTCATCTGAGGAATGGGAGGGGGAGTTGAAACGGTTCGCGACTGGGAGGTGCAGTTGTTTGTTGCGAACAGGTGTTCTGCAAAGCGATCCCCAAGCCTCCGCTTGGTTTCCCTGATGTAGAGGAGGCCACAACGGGTACAGCGGATGCAGTATACCACATTGGCAGATGTGCAGGTGAACATGTGCTTGATGTGGAAAGTCTTCTTGGGGCCTGGGATTGGGGTGAGGGAGGAGGTGTGGGGGCAGGTGTAACACTTCCTGCGGTTGCAGGGAAAAGTGCGGGGTGTGGTGGGGCTGGAGGGGAGTGTGTAGCGGACAAGGGAGTCACGGAGAGAGTGGTCCCACTGGAAAGCAGACAAGGGTGGTGAGGGAAAAATGTCTTTGGTGGTGGGGTCGGATTGCAGATGGCGGAAGTGTCAGAGGATGATGCGTTTGATCCGGAGGTTGGTGGGGTGGTACGTGAGGATGAGGGGGATTCTTTTTTGGTTATTATTGCGGGGAAGGGGTGTGAGGGATGAGTTGCAGGAAATGCAGGAGACACGGTCGAGGGCGTTCTCGACCACTGAGGGGGGGAGGTTGCGGTCAAAAAAGAATCTCCCTCGTCCTCACACAGAGTGTGGTAGATGTATGGAACACATTTCCTCAGAGAATGATGGAATCAAGTGCCCTCGTAAAATTTGAGAAGCATCTCACTCAGATAAATAAAACAAAGCACGCAAAATGTCAGGGCATAGTCAGCTATGGGCCAAGTGCAGGTAAATGGAAACTGTGCAGTTTGGTGTTTATTGGTCAGTATCGACACAATGGGCTGAAGGTCCTGTTTCCATGCTGGATGACTCTATGGCTCAAAAAAACAAACCAAAGAACTGAGGATGCTGGAAATTAAAGTCAAAACCAAAATCAGAATTGCTGGACAGACTCAGCTATTGTTCGAAAACCCTACTGTTTACTTCTTCCCACTTCCCCACCCCACCTTCAGCATGTATGGCAACTTTTGTCCCAGCTATAATGAGCTCTGAAGAAGGGTCACTCAACCCAAATATTAACTCTGCTTTCTCTCCACAGATGCTGCCAGATCTGGTGAGTTTTTCCAGCAATTTCTGATTTTGACTATGACTCGATGACTCACAGTTAACATTTCGAGTCCAGCATAAACCTTCAGAACCAACTCTTATTTCTCACTTCTCCATTAGGCAGATAAGGACCAAAACTGATCAAATTCTGATCCACGGATTCACATACAGGATGTAGGTGTTGCTGGCTAGGCCAGCATTTATTGTCTATTCCGGATTGCCCAGAGGGCAGTTAAAAGTTAACCACGCTGCACAGGTGAACCACAGGTCTTGTGATGCAGTGAGTCGTGTTCCTGACTCCGAGCCAGAAGCTAAAGCAGAAAATGCTGGAGAAATTCAGCAGATCTGGCAGTATCTGAAGAGCAAGAAACAAAGTTAGCATTTTGAGTCCAGTGATCCTTCATCAGAACAGAAAGCAGGTGGGAGATGGTGGCACACTTGCTTTCAGTCCTGGTAAAGTGCCACTGGATTTAAAGGTTAACTCTGTTTTCATTGGAGTGAAGAAGGATGAGAGGTAACTTGATAGAGGTGTACAAGATGATGAGAGGCATAGATAGAATGGATAGTCACAGACTTTTTCCCAGGGCGGAAATGACTATCACGAGGGGGCGTAATTTTAAGGTGATTGGAGGAAGGTATAGGGGAGATGTCAGAGGTCGGTTCTTTTCACAGAGAGTGGTGGGTGTGTGGAATGTCCTGCCGGCAGTGGTAGTGGAGTCACATACATTCCAGACATTTAAGCGACTCTTGGATAGGCACATGGATGATTGTATAATGTAAGGTATACAGGGTAGTTTAATCTTATTAGGATAATAGGTTGGCACAACATTGGGGGCCGAAGGGCCTGCACTGTGCTGTACTGTTCTCTGTTCTATGTTCTGTTTTACTCTCTACAGATACTGCCATACCTGCTGAGTTTCTTCAGCACTTTCAGATCTCCACCATCCACAGTTCTTTGTTTTATTTATTTGCGTCAGAGGCTTTGGGTTTGAGACCATCTCCAGGGCTTGATAGATAAGGAAGGTGTGCTCAGAATGTGGCCAAGCATCAACATGCAAAATCCTCCCAATAAAACAGAAAAACTGCAAATGCTGGAAATCTGAAACAAACACAGAAAATGCTGGAGAAACTCAGCAGGTCTGGCAGCATCTGCAGAGAGAAAATAGAATTAACATTTCTGGTTGAGTGACCCTTCATCGGAACTCAGAACTTCTGAGGAAGGGTCCCTGCACTTGAAACATGAACTCTGATTTCTTTCCACAGATGCTGCCAGACCTGCTGAGCAATTCTGTTTTGGTTTCCAAAGAAGGGTCCCTAGACTCAAAACATTAAGTCGGTTTTCTCTCTGCATTTGCTGTTAGACCAGCTATGACTTAATATCTTGATTTAGAGATGCAAGTTGAGAGATGATTATTAGATCTTCTTCACTGCACTTCTTTTAAACAATGTGATTGGACCTCTTAAAGCCAAATGAGACGGATCTCAGTTTAACTTCCTGTGCAAAGTAACAGCACCCTGCGACAGTTCAAGTAATGGAGTATGTCAGCCTAGATTTAAGATTCAGAAGAGGGATCTGGAATAAAGCCATCTGATTGAAAGGCAATGCTGCTACCCCTTCTGCTATGGCTGAAGGCTCAGGGAATCATCTGATACAAACACATCTACAGCAAATCAAATATCCACCACGTTTCTTTCTTTCCCCAGACTTTCTCCCAATATTGACGGTACTGCAAAGCAGTTTAACAAGAAGAACATGTCCTATCAGTGATAATTCTTCAAGAAGGACCATGCAGAGCCAGTAGGCCCTTAGGTCAAGTTTCACATGGTAGCTGAGCCATAAATGTATAGAAGCAGCAATGGCCAGAAAGACATAAAATCATTGCAGCAGGAGTAGGCCATTCAGCCCCTTGAGCCTGCATTGCCATTTAATACGATCACAGCTGATCTCATTTCCGTCTCAACACCACTTTCCTGCCTGCTCCCACAACCCTTCAACCCACGACTAATTAAAAATCCATCTATCTCCTCCTTAAATTTCCTCAATATCCCAGGATCGGCTGCACTCTGGGGTAAGTGAATGCCACAGATTCACGACCCTTTGAGAGAAGTAAATTCTCCTCATCTCTGTTTTAAATCTGCTACCCTTTATCCTCAAAAAATTTGCAATTTAGATTGCCCTACCTGAGCAAACATTTTCTCAACATCTACTTTTTCAATCCTCTTTAGCATCTTACAGACCTCAATTAGATCTCCACTCTATCTTCACAACTCCAGAGAGAGTAGGTCTAAACTGCTCAGTCTCAATAATACAAACACCTCATCTCTGAAATCAATCTAGTGAACCAGCCCTGAACTGCCTCCAATGCAACTATATCCCCCCTCACGTAATGCTGCCAAACTTGTCACAGATGGAGTTTAGAGATAACAAGGTGTAGAGCTGGATGAACACTGCAGGCCAAGCAGCATCAGAGGAACAGGAAAGCTGATGTTTCGGGTCTGGACTCTTCTGTCTAGGCCCGAAATGTCAGCTTTCCTGCACCTCTGATGCTGCTTGGCCTGTTGTGTTCATCCAGCTCTACACCTTGTTATCTCAGATTCTCCAGCATCTGCAGTCCCTACTATCTCTGAAACAGATGGAGTTTTAAACTAGATAAATGTGAGGTGTTGCATTTTGATAAGACATGCCAGGGCAAGACTTACACAGTTAATGGTAGGGCCCTGGAAGTGTTGCTGAACAGAGATGCCCAGGGGTGCAGGTGCATAGCCCCTTGGAAATGACATCACAGGTAGACAAGAGTGGTGAAGAAGGCATTTGGTCTGCTTGCCTTCATTGGTCAGAGCATCGAGTATAGGGGTTGGGACTTCATGTTACAGCTGTACAGGACATTTGTAGGGCCACTTTGGGAGTATTGCGTACAATTCTGGTCGCCCTGAAATAGAAAGGATGTTATTAAACTGGAAAGGATGCAGAAAAGATTTAGAAGGATGTTACTGAGACTGGAGGGTTGAGTTATAAGGAGAGGCTGGGACTTTATTCCCTGGAGGCTGAGGGTTAAACTTACAGAGGTTTATAAAATCATGAGACACATTCTCCAAAGTAGAGGAGCCCAAAATCAGAGGGCATGGGTTTAAGGTTAAAAGGGAAAGATTTAAAAGTGACCTGAAGGGCAACTTTTTCAGATGGAGAGGGGCGCATGTATGGAACAAACTGCCAAAGGAAGTGGTGGAGATTGGTACAATTACAAGATTGAAAAGGAATTTGGACAGGTGCATGAATAGGAAAGGTTTAGAGGGATCTAGGCCAAATGTGGACAAATGGGACTAGCTCAGTTTAGGAAACCATGAACAAGTTGGATCGAAGGGTCTGTTTCTGTGCTGCATGACACTATTACTCTGTACCATTCAGTGAGATTGGGAATATTCCTGGAAGTTCTCACAATGCTCCATAGGTTGTTTATATTTTTAATCCCTCAACCAACCTCACAAGACTAGACTATCCTGTCATTATCACGCTAATATGGTAATGTACAGAGATGCCGAATTAGCTACTGCGCTACCCACAGTACCTCAGTAACTACAATTCAGAAATACTTTTCAAGCTGAAAAGTAACTTAGGATGTTCTGAGGCCAGGAAAGGTGCTATGTAAATGCAAGGCTTGTCTCAACATAATTGGAATCAATAAACCGGCCAGGATGAGAAAGCTTTCAGTGTGGCCTTCTTGCACAATTCCTTTTGCGGTGAACTTCATTCAGAGCGAGTGACTCAGCTAATGGACAAACCACAGTGAGAAAAGAAGTCAACGCCCTCACCAAACACAAGTGGGAAATACACGGATAAGAACGTTTACCGCTCCTGAAATGGGAAGAAAATCATGAATTGATAGTGTTCCGGTTTCCTCCCAGTGTCCAAAGATGTGTAGGCTAGGTGGATTAACCATGTTAAATCGTCCATAGTGTCCAGGGATGTGCAGGATTAGCCATGGTACTAATGCAGGGCTAGGTGCATCGAGTAGGGGGCTGGGTCTGGTTTGGATGCTGGTAAGAGGTTCAGTGAAGACTCAATGGACAAAATGGCCTCTTTCTACATTTTGGGCATTCTATGATTCTATGTTAAAGCTGTTTTGCTGATCAGTCTCTAATAGACCATTAAGTATTGTTCTGAATAATTTATGTTTCAGCTTTTGTTTGCAAAAGAATCTGTCAGCGCTCAAAAAAAAATATTTTGGCCTCAGAGTTTGCAACAGTCAAGCGATGTTCTGCGATACATATGTTAAAAGAAAGGAGCGGATTATGTTCATCCATTAATTTGAAGAACATTTTTCAGGTAGAACAGACATTTTTCCCTTTGCTTTGTTATTTTAGTTTACTTTGGGCAAATGGGCTTCCATCCTCTGAGCCCAGACCAAATCTAAACTCAAGTCTCAGAAATCAGAGGCTGAAGTATCTTTCCATAACCCAATCAAATTAAAACAGGATCTGATCTGGAATAAAATTTTTTTAAAAAATGATCTGGAAACTCAGCAGGTTTGGCAGCATCTGTGGAGAGAGAAAGCATAGTTAATGTTTCAGCGAGGTTAAGCCAGGGCCCCGAGAGACAGGGAAAGATAGTTCGGCAGACAAAGGGATTTAGATATTTTTTACTTTCGATTTAAATTTTATTGCCACGTATACTCAAGTACAGGGTACAAGAGGACAGTAAATTGTGTACAATGTCTCCACACACGGCTCCATCTTAAGTACAAAGTACCTCGAGACAACATCTAAATTACAAAAGTGGAAAAATGAAGAAATGAAGTTAAAAAGTCAGACATTACAGTCCTTTCTCAAGACAAAGGCCTGCAGACTCTCCAAGCTGGGCTTTCCCCAAGAGGGCTCGCTCTCCCCTTCACGGGTCTAAGACCCACATGTGTTTGCCATCTGCTTTTGCTGCTGACCATCACTGCTGACCATCACCGCTGACCATCACCGCTGACCATCACTGCTGATCTGACTGCTGAC
>JAHRHZ010000061.1:23117113-23136698 GCA_024137785.1 Ginglymostoma cirratum
CACTGCTGATCTTACCGCTGACCATCACTGCTGACCATCACTGCTGATCTTACCGCTGACCATCGCTGCTGATCTTACTGCTGGCCATCACTGCTGACCATCACTGCTAACCATCACTGCTGATCTTACGGCTGACCATCACCGCTGGTTATCACTGCTGATCTTACGGCTGACAATCACTGCTGACCATCACCGCTGGTTATCACTGCTGATCTTACGGCTGACAATCACTGCTGACCATCACCACTGACCACCACTGCTGATCTCACCGCTGACCATCACTGCTGATCCCACCGCTGACTATTACTGCTGACCATCACCGCTAACCATCACTGCTGACGTCACCACTGACCACCATTGTCGACCATCACTGCTGACCATCACTGCTGATCTCACCACTGATCATTGCTGATGACCTCACCACTGACTATCGCTGACCTCACCATTGACCATCGCTGATCTCATCACTGAACACCGCTGTCGCTGTACTTCATCATTGTTGATGCCATCCAGGTTTATGCTCCATTTCCACATTAGCCACCTTGCTGCTCTGGTACAGCTCCGGGCATCGATGAAGCCGCTGACCGCAACCAGCTACCTCGCGATCGACCATCAAAGTCCCTCAGCCGCTGCCATTGCCACCTCCACGACTGAGCTCTAAATGCTACAAAGAGGTAAAGTGAGAAAAGAAGAAAGAAGTAGAAAGAAAAGAGGTTGGAGCAGTGGAACTCTAGTGAGGAGACCATCTCCATTGCCATCTTGAGTGGGATGGATAATGGTAAGCCGGTGAAGGAGAAAAGCCAATAACAAGGATCATAATTATGTGAGAATAGGTAGGCTGTGCTGAAAACAGCCCTAGTCTGCTCAACTGTCTTCTGCTCTCTGTCTCTCTGCAGTCCATTTCCACCTATCTGCTAACTCCTTCCGCCCCTGCCATCCCATCCCACCCTGCCTTCTGCATATATATCACCTTTTTCCAGCTATTATCAGTCCTGAAGTTATTATCAGTCACTGGACCCCAAAACATTAACTCTGTTTCTCTCTTCGCAGATGCTGGCAGATCTGCTGAGTTTCCCCTGCAATTTCTGTTTTTGGTTCAGATTTCCAGCATCCGCAGTTCTCATCCAAGGTATTATGTGCAGTTGTGGGTGCCACATTACAGGAAAGACATGAATGCATTAGAGAGAGTGCAGAAACAGTTTTTTGAGAGCCATTCCAGTGAAATGGGAATGATGATTGTCTGTAAGGACACAGCCTGACGCTGAAAAGAGAAAGCACAGCCCCTCATCAATAGTCGGTCATGACTCTTCAATAACTAATGTAACATTTGGATTTTCAAGATTAGTAGCTGCATGCAGTATTCTTCAGGGAATATTTCCAGTCCTTACAAATGGATTGGAGTGTATATTAATCTTCAGTAATAGATATCAGCTTCCAACAATCTTCAGCAATTGATGCTTTGTAAGCCAGTCCTCTACAATTGATTTACACAAGTCTTATGTTTTATTCGTTCATAAGATATGTGTATTAACAGCAAGGCCAACAGTTATTGCAAAATCAGAGAAGGTGATGGTGTGGGGTTTTCTTGAACCATTGCAGTTCTTGTGGTATTGGAACACCATCAGAGCTGTTAGGGAGGGAGTTCCCAGCCACAGTGAAGGAATGGTGACGTGGTTCCAATTCAGGATGGTGTATGATTTAGGTGGGAACTTTGCAGTTGGTGGTGTTTCCATGCACTTGCTGCCCTTGTTCTTTTAGGCTGTGGCAGGATGTTGAGGTGGGCTCTTAAGGAAACCTTAATGAGTTTCTACAATGCCTTTTGGAGATGGTACAAGCTGCCACCACAGTGTGAGGGAGTCAACTGCTGCAAAACACCCAGCTTCTTACCATTTGTAGTTATGGTAATTATACTAATGAGGTGTTTGGCCACGAGTGGCTGCAAGGGTGTTATGGTGGAGGATTAAATTATGATGGTAATGCTCTTAATTTTTAAGATTCCTTTTTTGTTGGAGATACTCATTACTTGGGATTTACTTTCCCCTTATCAACCAAAGAACGAATGTTGTCCATATCTTAGTGGTTACAGATGTGCTTTATGTCTGTACCTGAGGTACCTTATGATTGCTACTGAGCACTGTGCAATCATCAACCAATGTCCCCAACTCTGACCTGACAATGGGGGAAGGTTATTGATGTAGATGCTGAAGATGGTTGAATGCCAGACACAACTTGAGGAATTCCTCCTTAGCATTCTCCTGACATTAAGACAATGAGCTTCTAACAACTGCATCCTTCATGCTAACTATGACTCCAATCAGTGCCTGGTACTTATCAAGGAACATAGCTAACCACTGATTAGCCTAAGCCTGAATGTTTTCCAGATCTAGCTGCATATATACACAGACTGCTTCAGTACCTGAGATGCTGTGAATAGTACTGAACATTGCAATTATCAGCAAATGTCCTCATTTCTGACTCTATGAAGAATGGGTGATCATTGGTGGTTGCTTCTGGATATTCCTATGGTGATACATTGTGATTGGCATCAGCGGCCACTGTCATCTTCCTTTGTGACAGGTACGACTCTGAGTGGTGGAGAGCCTTTCCCTGATTTCCATTGACTCCAGTTTTGCTAGGGCTGCTTGATGCACATTGTGGTAAATACTATTTTGCTGTCAAGGGCAATCAGTCTCACTTCATCTCCATTTAGTGTAAGACTAAGGTCTAAGGTTAGACTGAGTCTGGGGTTAGAAGCTGAGTGGACATGACAAAACCCAAATTGAATATCTGCGGGCAAGTCATTCATAAATTCCACTTGATAGGAATGCAAACAAATCTCTCATCACTTATTGTTTCTTTGGAAGCACAGCTAGCTTTTCAGGTCTGGAACCCTGCTACTGGATGTTGTTAACTCCAATAGGTTTTGTAATAGAGTCATAGAGACATAGAGACATGCAGCATGGAAACAGACCATTAGGTCCAACTCATCCATGTTGACTAGATATCCTAGATTAATCTAGTCCTATTTGTCAGCATTTGATCCATATCTCTCTAACCCCTCTCTGTTCATATACCTATCCAGAAGCCTTTTTAAAAGTTGTAATTATGCCAGTCATCAGCACTTCCTCTGGCAGCTCATTCCATACACACACCACCTTCTGCCCCTTATGGCCTTTTTAAATTTTTCCCTTCTCAATTTAAACCTTCCTTCCTACAGCAGGGAGACCAGAATTGAATGCTGTATTCCGAAAGTGGCCTAACCAATGTCCTATACAGCCACAACATGACCGCCCGATGGGCTTGTTGCATCCTACAACATGTGAAGTGATTGAACAGCTGGAAACTGGCTGCCCATGTCGGTGCAATTGAGATGGGTCATCCAGTCAACCTGTGGAGGTGAAAAATGATTCCAACCTCTTTGGCCTTGCCTCTTCTGCTGATGAAATGGCCTTTTGCCAACATTGAGGATAAAAATGTTGATGGGGCCCATCTTTGATTGTCCAACACCGGCTGTGGCCAGTGCAGCAGATGTGCAGATCTTTGAGCTGATCCGTCGTTTATCAAATGACTTGGTTCTGTCTATCGCGGGCTGTTTCTGTGATTGATAATAGTGCACACTGTGTTCTGTGAATGATGATTCCATGCACTGCCCTTCTTTGATTGATAATATTGTACATGTCTTCCGCAATGGAAATAAGCAGACTTTATTTGTCAGTAATTGAAATTGATGTGAGACGAATACCAGATGAAAGTAGTTTGACATCAACCTTCAGGACCAATGATTGACTTTAGCGTGCATTAGTCCCTAGGGTTTGACATCAATGAGCTCAACCTTCAGCGATAAACATCAGGAGCTACGAACTACAAGCCATCTGCAATTGGCATTAATCGGACTAGTCTCTACAGGCAGACATCTTTCAGGCACTAGGCTTCATTCAGCCTCATTACCAAGCAGTGGCTGATTATTTCCGATGGGACAGAAGTTGGGTATTGAGCTCCGGCTGATGACATCAGCCAACAACAGACTGTTGTTAGACTGAAATGTACAGAACTAGAGGTGTTAGGCTGTAAATAACCCCAATGTTTTGAAGCATATGTTCGCCAGTGATTGCTGCTGAGGAGTCCAGATGTTACAGAACACGGACTTGCCAAGTAACCTCAGCTCCAGTAATCATCTAACGAAAACAAAATTACATGTAACCTTTGGAGCTCAGGGTGTAACAGACAATGATTCTGTACTGAAAGCGTTTTGTGGAGATCACAGCGGGTCAGGACAGCATCCATGGAGAGAGAGCAAGCTAACATTTCGAGTCGAGATGAGCCTTCATCAGCTCTGATGAAGAGTCATCTAGACTCGAAACGTTAGCTTGCTTTCTCTCTATGGATGCTGTCCTGAACCACTGTGGTCTCCAGCATTTTATGTTTTCAGCACAGATTTCAGCATCTGCAGGAAGTTGTTCCGTCATTGGTTCTGTCCTGGTTGAAACTGACTGACTCAATCTCAGGCGGTCTGTGGTTATGTTGAAATTATAAATGGACTCACCTCCCCACAGCAGACAAAAGGGAAGAGATCAGGAGCAATTATCACTGTGGGCAGTTTTTCACAGAGTCTTATTGGATAAGTTTGAAATACAAACTCAAAAGTCTTGTCGTTACGTAGAGATTTTTACATCCTGACTACCATAAGGTGTAACTGATGCGATTAAAGGCATGTAAAGGGAGGTGAGATAAATACATGTGGGAGATAAGAAAGCAGGGATATGTTGATAGGGTGCAATGGTGTTCATGTGGAATATAAAACACAGCATGGATCTGTTGGGGCAAGTCACCTTTTTTGGAAGAGATAGTAGGACCTGCCGATGCTGGAGAATCTGAGATAGTAAGCAGCTGGAGGAACACAGCAGGCCAGACAGCATCAGAGGAGCAGGAAAGCTGACATTTCAGGTCTGAAGAAAGGTCCAGACCCGAAACATCAACTTTCCTGCTCCTCTGATACTGCCTGGCCTGCTGTATTCACCCAGCTCTACACTCGTTTGGAACGGCTTGATTTAACATTCCTTCCGGAATCCATACACCTTTCTCTTTACCCACTTACAGGATGTGGGCATCGCTGGCTAGTCCAGCATTTCTTGCCCATCCTTAATCGTCCATTAAGGACATTACCAAGCAGTAAGGTTGATAATATCTACTATGACAGAAGTTGGTATTGAGCTCCAGCTGCTAAGATCATCCAGCAACAGGCAACGGTTAAACTGACAGTGCAGAACCAGAGCCTTAGGCTGTAAATAATCTCAATATTTTGAAGCATATGTTCGCCAGTGATTAAGAGTCAACCACATTGCTGTGGATCTGAAGTCACATGTAGGCCAGACCAGGTAAGGATGACAGATTTCCTTCTCTAAAGGATACTTGTGAACTAGATGGACTTTTCCAACAATTGATGGTGGTTTCACCGTCATCATTAGACCCTTAATTCTAGCTTCTTTTTAAATTCAAATCCTACCATCTGCGATGGCAGGATTTAAGGGAGGTAATGGCCGAATGATATTATCACTAGACTGTTAATCCAGAGGCCCTGGTAACAATCTGAGAACCCGGGTTTGAATCTCACCACGGCAGATGATGCAATTTGAGTTCAACAGAAATGTGCAATTAAGAATTTAATGATGACCATGAATCTGTTGTCGATTGTTGCAAAAGCCCATCTGTTTCAACAATGTCCTTTAAGGAAGGAAACTGCCATCTTTACTTGGTCTGGCCTACATGTGACTCCACACCCACTGCAAGGTGGTTGACTCTGATAGGCAATTAGAGGTGGGCAATAAATAGCCAGCAACGCCCTCATCCCTCGAATAAATAAAAACAAAATTTGAACCTGGGTCCCAAGAACATTAGCTGAGTTTCTGGGTTAATAATCTAGCCATAAAACCACTAGGTCATTGCCTTCCCACGTTTCCTGTGAGATGGGATCATCCTATGGGAAGAGATTGAGGTGAAGCAGCCTTTATTCTCTGGAATTGGAAGAATGAGTGTTCCTCTCTTCAAAGCATGTAAGATCCTGAGACGGTGTGGCAAGATGGGGAGCAAGAGAACATGTTTCCTGGCTGGAGAGTTTAGAACTGGAGGTCACATCCTTAACATAAGGGGTCAGTCAGTCCTTCTAGACTGAGAGGCTGAGATCCTTGGAATTCTCTTCTCCAAAGAGCTGTGGATGCTGTAAAGAAAACCAGCTAGCTGTAACTTCCAGAACATGTGAAAGGTAGCAGCCATTAACATTACCCTAGAGACAAAATTCCCTTTATCCTTCTGTTCCTTTTGATGAAGGAGAAATTTGATCCACTGAAAATAGTTTGGATGGACTGCAGAGAAAAAGATATATCGAGTGGTCAGCAATTTATCAATTATTACTGAATAAATGCAAAAATAACATTTTATTGATTAAGAGCCCTTGCATTGCACTGGGAGTTGTGGCTCAATCGACCTATACACCACAGATTCCCTCATTACTTATAATCGATTGACCACTATTTTCATATAAAGAGGCCTGAAGTTAGAGAAATAACTGCAGGGTTAGTGGCTGTGGTTTTGACCATTTTAGAACATTCACAGAATGGATACCCTCTGATGAAGAGTCGTCTAGACTCGAAACGTTAGCTTGCTTTCTCTCTATGGATGCTTTCCTGAACCACTGTGGTTTTCCCGGGGTGGAAATGACTATTACGAGGGGGTATAATTTTAAGGTGATTGGAGGAAGGTATAGGGGAGATGTCAGAGGTATAGGTTCTTTACACAGAGAGTGGTGGGCGTGTGGAATGCGCTGATGGCAGTGGTAATGGAGTCAGATACATTACGGACATTTAAGCGGCTCTTGGATAGGCACATGGAAGATAGTATAATGTAGGGTATACAGGGTAGTTTGATCTTATTAGGATAATAGATCGGCACAACATCATGGGCCGAAGGGCCTGTACTGTGCTTTACCGTTCTATGTTCACTCAGTTTTTAGTCAGTTATGGTAATACAGTTCCTGCAGTATTGAAAAATTCCCTCGAAAGCAGCTGCAGCAAACCCAGATTTCACCCTGTGCACCAAGGATGGTCACAAAGAATATTTGACATGGGTCAGGCCAACATTGCAGCTATTTGAACTGGCTGCCTGAAATCGGAGCTAAATATGTCAATGAGGAAGGGTGGAGAAATAATTAGACAAAGAACTGCTGGAAACCTGACAAAAACAGAAATTATTGGAGAAACTCAGCAGGTCTGGCTGCATCTGTGGAGAGAGAAACAGAGTCAACGTCTTCATCAGATGGACTCGGAATGTTAACTCTGCTTTCTCCCCGCAGTTGTTGGCAGATCTGCTGAGTTTCTCCAGCATTTTCTGTTTTTGTCAGGTTGGAGACAATGCCTGTTTTAGGAACTGAGTCACAGGATTGCAATAAACCTGCGTTTACATAGCGGGTAAAGATTACCCAATGTATGGAGTCATCAGCACCTTTCCAGCTGCATAAGATGAGGGACACGTGCTGCAAATCTATTGGGGATGAGATGACTTCATATGTTGCATTTTTCTTGATGGTTAAAAAGTGTTTATTCATTAGAAAAGAGTTTGTTCACAAGAAATCTGAGCAAAATCAACCATGTTTATTGAGGGTAAGGGTTACTTGCTGTGTAATGAGAGAGGTTAACTACTATTTCTTTATTGAGATAGAATTTGCTCACTGGATACCTGTTCAGAGTCAACAGTCTTTGTTCTGATTAAGGGTCACTTGCTTTATAGTTTTATTGAGTTCTTGTTTTTTTTTAGGTTAGGAGCCAATCATTACATAAAAAGCCGCTGCTATTTCCCCAGCAGGGCGAGCATTACTCAATGGAATCAATGTTTATTTAACAATGGGAGGTAAGGGACACTACAGGGTACCTGCACAGAATCAAATGCTGAGATTTTGCATTCGACAATGAACCAAGTGAACTTCCTGCTGACCTCAAAGAGAGTGCCCATTAAGATCTGGCAATCTCTGTGGAGTGAGCATCCCTTTCTGATGTCAGTTTAATTTTAACAATAAATTAAAGAGATCAACAGGTGATAACCAATCAAATCAAAGTATTCACCCTGGCAGCAAACCAGGAGGTTAAAACTAATTAAAATTGTTCACTTTTAGTTTTATATTAAACCAAAATCCGGTGAACATACGAACCATTTAGTAAACAAATTTGTCACAGAAGTATAATCAAAATTGTTATTTTACAGCTTAGAAAGCCAATATTGTTTTTAATTTTGGAGAATTACATTTACCTGCCCATGGAACAAAGGAAACATACAGACTTTATAAACTCAGAAAATAAACCTGAGGGATGAATAGAAAAGGAATCTGATAACATTGTCTCACATAATTTGTATTTTCATTTCCTCCCACTTCTATTATTTTGCGGTTTTTCACCTTCTTGTACTTTGTATTTTCTGTTTCATGCAAATGAAAGAACTTGCATTTCTTTAGCCCCTTTCACTGTCTAAGAATGTCCGAGTCCTTGAAATGGCATTGAAATGACCAGACGATAAGCATGTGACTTCCTCATCACTAATGACCAACAAATCTGTTTTAGCGATACCAGGTAAATTTTCACCAGTACACGTGGAGAACTTTCTTCAAAATGGAACCTTTTAAGTCCACCTGAGATCTTGCTTTGCATTTCATCTGAAAGGTGCCGTCTCCAACCATGCAGCATTCCTCTGGTACTGCTCTAGGAATGTCTCACTCAATAATATGGCTCAAGGTAGACTTTTACCAATAACGCGGAGCTGGGAATGGAAGCAAGTCATTGGGTTGAGGATGCTGGAGGGGCAATAAAATCGTGATAAGCTGGGTCTTCAGATCCCTGAACATTATCTGCCATCAGGGGCTAATTGAGGCAGATGAGCAATGTAATTTTACCAGGTATTATGATCCCTGATGATATCATCACTGGACAGGTCAAATCACAGTCTGAAATCTGACTTGAGAGATCACATTTTGCTTTATACTTATATTTAAAGTGGTGGTCTTTCACTGAAACATAAACAGTCAAAGCTGCCGATTTGTTTTTTACAATAAAACAGAAGTTTATTAAATAAAAGAAATGAAGATAAAATAGAACCAGTCAAACTGTTCACTTATAACATAATTTGAGAGATTTCAAAACACAGGGCAAAATATAATCACGTCTATGCCCAACTAACTCCTTCCCTCAGGGAAACCTATTTTTACATCTAAACCCAACCAGATCTTCTGCCTTGAACAAATGCAAGTGCACACTGTTATGTTTCTGTGATGAAAGTTTTACATCAAAACTGGCAGAATTTGGTACTGTCCCCTACCAAAAGTCTAGTTTAGCAACAACAGTTCTTGATCCAGTGGTGTGGCAGGAAATTTACCACCTTCCTGCCTCTGCCCCAGTTAAGACTGGCATAGAAAGGAACATGGATGAACTCCACGATCCCATCACCCATTGAAGCCCACTATTAATGTCCACTTGATGGTTAAATGCCACATCTGTTGGCATTCATCCATGCCATATGGAAAGCCCAAGGAGTAAACCATGTTGGGGATCCTCATGGTCTTCTGGGGCACTGGCACAGGGTCCCTCATCCGGAGGCTCACAAAACCCAATTGAGGGACAGAGCGTTGGGAAAGGAGAGGATGCCTGCTGAGAGCCGCCCACACCTCCCTCCTTGGCCTTTGTGCCAATCTCCACTGCATCTCCCATTCTCAGCAATTTTGTTCTACCATCCCCGTATTCATTCACCCGGGTTCCTCAGTGATATCTGTTAGGGTCATTACCAGCAGCAACTACTATCCTTGCGGTGAAGCTGCAGAGCAATGCGGAACTATCTGCCAACGGATTGGCTGCTTGCTCTCAGGTGGAGGAATTTGGGTTTTGATCTCAGGGAAGATCTGGTACTGCCCAGTTAAGTTCTGAATTAGAAGCTAATTTGGCAGACTTTTCCCAAAGTAGGCAACGAAGGCATCCCACCACAACACCATTATATACTTTATGTTCTGCTCTGCATGTCTGCCTGCAAAGTTAATGAAGACGAGAAGTCATGATGACACATCAATAAGAACAAGCTTTGAACAAGACACAAAACAATATATTTCCTTAACTTAAGAAAATTCAAGGATTGGCAAATTAAAACATCAAAGACTGAGAAATAAGGTGCATTAAACCGGGAAAATCTATGTCAAAAATAAAGTACGTAACGATGAATAAAAGTGATGGAGAAAGAGTTTTAAAAGAGAGACACAAAAGGAAGAGAGCATAACATCAAGGAATAAAAGTAGATTTTGATATTTTTATAGTTGCTCATAAAAATTAGAAAGCTGGAAATATGAGATTCCTTGTTCACCATCAGTATCAGAGGTTGACTGGCAGCAATTAATACTCAGCTTGTCATCAATGGGGTATTTATGCCAGTAATGATGTCTTAGTACTCGTAAGTTGAACTCGCACCTTGGAGGCTCTTATAACAGAATGTTAGTGCCTCTATCTCACAGCCATTAGACCTGGGTTTAGAACAGAAGACCGTACAGCGCAGGAACTGGCCCTTTAGCGCACCAAGCCTGCGCTGACACATGATGCTTTTCTAAACTAAAGCCCCTTTGCCTTTATGTGGTTTGTATCCCTCTATTCCCTGCCTATTCATATATCTGTCAAGATAACTCTTAAACACCCGAAACGACAGCTTTCCTGCTCCTCATCTGTGTTTACCCAGCTCCACACCTTGTTATCTTAAACATTGTTATTGAGTCTGGTTCTATCAGCCCCTCTGGCAGTGCATTCCAGGGACTTACCATCCATCGTGTAAAATAGAAACATGCATCTCAGACCTCCTTTAAACTTTCTCCTTTACCTTAAACCTATATCCTTTAGTAATTGACATTTCTAACCTGGGTGTAAGACTCCGCATGTCTAATTTATTTGTGCGTCTCATAGTTTTGTAAACTTCTATCAGGTCGTCCCTCAGCCTCCAACATTCAAGTGAAAACTAACCAAGGTTGCCCAGTCTCTCTTCATAGCTAATACCCTACAAATCAGGCAACAGCCAGGTAAGCCTTTTCTGTACCCTCAGCAAAGCCTCCACATCCTTTTGCTGTGAGGCTACAAGGGCTGTCTACAATATTCCACATGAGGCCTAATTAAAGCTTAATTAAAGTTGCAACATAACTTGCCCATTTTTATACTCTGTGCCCCGACAGATGAAGGTAAGCATGCCATATGCTTTCTCGACCACACTACTTGTGTTGCCACATTCAGGGAACTGTGGACCTGTACACATAGATCTGACTGTAAGCTAATACTGCTAAGGATTCTGCCATTTTCTGCTTCAGAGATGAGTAGTCAGTATCTATGAGTACAAGCATGGGGCTGGATGAACACAGCAGGTCAAGCAGCATCATAGGAGCAGGAAAACTTGACGTTTCGGGCCTAAACCCTTCATCAGAAATGGGGGAGGGGAAGAGGGTTCTGAAATAAATAGGGAGAGAGGGGGAGGTGGATAGAGGATGGATAGAGGAGAGGATAGGTGGAGAGGAGGCAGACAAGTCGAAGAGGCAGGGATGGAGCCAGTAAAGGTGAGTGTAGGTAGGGGGGTAGGGAGGAGATAGGTCAGTCCAGGGAGGACGGACAGGTCAAGGGGGCGGGATGATGTTAGTAGATAGGAGATGGGGGTGTGGCTTGAGGTGAGAGGAAAAACAGGTTAGGGAGGTGGAGATGAGCTGGGCTGGTTTTGGGATGCGGTTGGGGGAGGGGAGATTTATCTATGAGTAGTCTGATTTAGGTGATATCAAGCTCATACCTCTTATGCAAATTCTATTCATTGCATTTAGATATTTTTATGGAACTGAAAGTCGGTGCTGCATAACTTTGAAGAAGTTTTTTGGAGATCTGCATTTAAGTGCACAACTACCCCTTACTACATCATTTTCTTTTCTCTCTGGGGTGTTGTGAGTCTGAGGGGGTTACCTTCTTTGAAAGGCAGTAGCTACAGAATTTTAAATATTTTTAAGGCGGAAGCAGATAGATTATTGATTACCAAGGGGATGAAGGATGATCTGGGATATGCAGGAATATGGAACTGAGGTTAAAATGACATTAGCCGTGAACTTACAGAAAGACAGAGCAGGTTCAAAGTGCCAAGTGGGCTACTTTTTATCCTCGTACATAAGTTGGCATGTTCTTCAGAAATAATAGCGAAAACTATTAGCTTCTCTATTATTTCAATAGCAAAATTTGTCAGATGTATTATGATAAATTTAGCACATAAAAATTCTGATTTTTTTGTGGCACAATAAGACGGATTTGTCCTCTACATTTTGCAATTTGACATGTTACCTTTGTAAGGGTTTACACTGAGTGGTTTACCCTCCAGGACTGGTCTGGACATTTTGAGGACTGAACATTAATCCTGAGGACACTACTGTGAGCAGAACCTGGGAGGAAAATCATAATGCTACTTCATTTTCTTTTCAGCAACTTTGAACATCTTTTGAAAGAGTTTTGAATATTTCCAGATGGTAAAAGGGCAATTTATTGATAACCAAGAATAGCTCGATAAGACCCTAAAGGATAGGCATGTTGGATAATCAACAGCAAATGTGGGAAGGGTTGGGACATTTTCCTGATAGGATGTCATGTGTTATGATCAGGAATTCTTCCAACCAGCAATGGCAAACTGAGATTGAGAGTTGATAACAGTTAGTAACAGGTAATAATCGCCACATGCAGAATGTAATACAGGATGAGTAGACTCATCCCTTAGATGGCAACATTGACTATTCAGGAGTGATTGAGTAAGCTGGGCCTCTATTAGAGTCATAGAGTCATAGAGCTGTACAGCATTGAAACAAACTCTTTGGTCCAACTCATCCATGCCAACCAGATATCCAAATTAGTCCAGTCCCATTTGCCAGCATTTGGCTCATACCCCTCTAAACCCTTCCTGTTCACATACATGCCCAGATGCCTTTTAAATATTGTAATTGTACCCACCTCTACTGCTTCTCCTGGCAGCTCATTCCATACATGCACCATCCTCTGCAAGAAAAAGTTGCCCCTTTATCTCCTTTTATATCTTTCCCTTCTCACCTTAAACCTATGCCCTCTAGATTTGGAGTCCCTACCCTGGTGAAAAGACCTTGGATATTTACCATATTCATGCCCCTCATGATTTCATAAATCTCTATAAGGTCACCCTTCAGCCTTCAATGCTCCAGGGAAAATAGCCCCAGCCTATTCAGCCTTCCCCATAGCTCAAATCCTCCATTCATGGCAACATCCTCGTAAACCCTTTCTGAACGCTTTCAACATCCTTCCATTTTACAACATCCTTCTGATAGGAGGGAGACCAGAATTACATGTGATACTCCAAAAGTGACTGAACCAATGTCCTGTACAGCCACAACATGACCTCCCAGCTCCTATACTCAATGCATTGACCAATAACACAAACACACCAAAAGCCTTCTTCACTATCCTATCTACCTGCAACTCCACTTTCAAGGAACTATGAACCTGCACTCCAAGGTCTCTTTGTTCAGCAACATTCCCCAGGACTTTACCATTAAGTGTATAAGCCCTCCCCTGATTTGCCTTTCCAAAATATAGCACATCGCATTTATCTAAATTAAAACCCATCTGCCACTCCTCGGCCCATTGGCCCATTTCATCAAGACCCCATTGTACTCTGAGGTAACCTTCTTTGCTGTCCAATACACCAATTTTAGTGTCATCTGCAAACTTCTAACCATTCCTCCCATGTTCACATCCAAATCATTTATGTAAATGACAAAAAGCAGTGGACCCAGCACTGATCCTTGTGGCACAACACTGCTCACAGACCTCCAGTCTGAAAAGCAATCTCCCAGATCACCCTCTGTCTCCTACCTTTGAACCAGTTCTGCAACCAAATAGCTAGTTCTTCCTTATTCCATGTGATCTAACCTTGCTAACCAGTCTACCATGAGGGACATCGTCGAATACCTTACTGAAGTCCATATGGATCACATCCACCGCTCTGCCTTCATCAATCCTCTTTGTTACTTCTTCAATGAAATCATCACATTAGTGAGACACGATTTCCCACGCACAAAGCCTTGTTGACTATCCCTAATCAGTCTTTACCTTTCCAAATTTTTAACCGGACTCTAGCATGAAGGACCATGGAAGCTCAGTAACTGAGCACATTCAAGGCAAAGAACAGTAGATTTCTGGATAATAATTAGAGCCAGGGATATTTGGATAGTGTGGGAAAATGGCATTAAGTCGATGATCAGCCATGATCCAATTGGACAGCGTATCAGGTTTGATGGCTGAATGGCCCCCTCTTGTTTGTATATTCCTAAACAAGAACTATTATTGGCGGGAAATTTAGTCATTGAACTTCAGGCAAGATATGTTTTTAGATAAATTGAATAGAATTTTCCCTTGCACAGCAGATCGTTGACAGAAATGTAACCCATGCTATTTGAAAGAATGTATGGTTTATCCCTTCTGAATAAATTTACGATATACAATGACTTTGCCATCTATGCTTATTCAATTAGACTCCTGCCTTCAGCTTCAACATGTCTGTTATTTTACATGTGTTTTGTTCAAGGAAAGAGAGTGTTCAGAGGTGGCAATGATTTACGTAGTTTGAGCTAGTTGGGGGCTATAGTGTTGGGCAGTTACAGCTAATAGGTAGTTAGAGGTGACAGTCTTTACTAGTTATGGATGACAATAGTTTGTAGTTAGAGGTGATGGTGTTTCATTATGAGTTAGAGATGGTAATACTTTATATGTAATTAGAGATGACAGTGCGTTAGTAGTTAGAGGTGACAAATCTTTAGTAGTTAGAGGTGATAGCCTTTGATGACATAGAAACATAGAAATTAGGAATATTAGTTGAAGAAAGGTCCTGACCCGAAACGTCAGCTTTTCTGCTCCTCTTATGCTGCCTGGCCTGCCTTGTTCCTCCAGCTCCACACTGTATTATCTCTGACTCCAGGATCGGCAGTTCTTACTATCTCTGTTTATCTAAATTAGGAATAGGCTGTTCAGCCCTTCAAGCCTGCTTTGCATTTCAATATGATCATGGCTGATCCTCTATGTCAATTCCACATTCTTACTTTCTCCCCACACCTCTTGAAGCCTTTAAAATCTAAACATGCATCTACTTCCCTCTTGAATATATTCAGTGACCTGGCCTCCACAACTGTCTTTGGCAAAGAATTCCACATGTTCTCTAATCTTTAAATGAAGAAATCTTTCCACATCTCAGTCTTAAATAGTGTGCCCTGTATACTGAGATTGTGAGCCCTGGATCTATATAAAAACTGAAAGAGATGCAGATGCTGTAAATCATAAACACAAACAGAAGTTGCTGGAAAATCTCAGCAGGTCTAGCAGCATCTGTGAAGAGAAGTCAGAGTTAATGTTTCGAGTGTGGTGACCCTTTCTCAGAACATTTTCAGCAACTTCTATTTTTGTCATCCCTTGCTCTAGATTGCCCCAACCAGAGAAACATCCTTTCTACATCTAGTCTGTCCAGTCCTGTTAGAATTTTATACGTTTCAATCAGATCCCTTCACATCCTCCTAAAGTCTAGTGAATAACCAACCCTCCTTGTAGGGCAATCCTGTCATTGCCAATACCAGCCTAATGAACCACTGCTGCTCTCCTTCAATGACAAGTATATCCTTTCTTCATGAGGAAAGCCAAAACTGTACACAATACTCCAGATGCAGTTTCACCAAGGCCCTGTATGACTGCAGTAAACAGCCCTCCTTCTGAACTCAAATCTTCTTGCAATGAAGACCAATCTACCATTTACCTTCCAGTTGCTGGTTGTACCTTCCTGTCTACTTTCATTTCCTGCTGTATAAGGACAGGGGTGGCACAGCAGCTAGCACTGCTGCTTCACAGTACCAGGGACCTGGGTTCAATTCCACCCTTAGGTGACTGTCTGGTGGAGTTTGCATGTTTTCCCTGTGTCTGTGTGGGTTTCTTCTGTGTACTCTGGTTTCCTCACATAAAGATGTGTAGTGTAGGTTGATTGGTTGTGCTAAATTGTCCCCTGTGTCCAGGGATGTGTAGTTAAGCATGGGAAATGCAGGGCTAGGAGAATTGGTCTGGGTGGGATGCTCTTTGGTGGGATAACACAGTATGGAGCTGGAGGAATACAGCAGGCCAGGCAGCATCAGAGGAAATGAAAGCTGACATTTTGGGTCAGGACCCTTCTTCAGAAATGGGGCCAACGCACTTCTTTGGTTTGGACTTGTTGGGCTGAATGGACTGTTTCCACTCTGTAGGGATTCTATGGCACCCAGGCTGCTTTGCATATTCATACTTCCACTATATCACAATTTAAATAATTCTCTGCATTTCTGTTTTCCACATCGAAGTGCATAACGTTACATTTAGCCATGTTGTACTGCATCTTCTGCTTGTTTGCCTGTTCACTCAACTTGTCTGGATCACCTTGAAGCCATCTTGCTTCCTCCTCACAACTCACAATCACAATTTGCGTCATAAGTAAGCTTGGAAATGTTGCATTTGGCTCCCTCCCCAGGTCATAGAGTCGTAGAGTTTTACAACATGGAAACAGACCCTTTGGTCCAAATGGTCTATGCTGACTAGATATTCCAAATTAATCTAGCCCTATTTGCCAGCATTTGGCCCATATTCCTCTAAACCCTCCCTGTTCATGTACCCATCCAGATGCCTTTTAAATATTGAAGTTGTACCAGCCTCCACCACTTCCTCTGGCAGCTCATTCCATACATGTATCACTGTCTACGCGAAAAAGTTGCCCCTTAGGTCACTTTTAAATCTTTCCCCTCTCACCTTAAACTTATGCCCTCTAGTTTTGGACAGCCCTACATTAATCTCTATAAGGTCTTTCCTCAGCCTCCAACATTCCAGAGAAAATAGCCCCAGCCTATTTAGCCTCCCTCCATAGCTCAAACACTCCAACCCCAGAAACTTCCCTGTAAACCTTCCACTTGCACCCTTTCAAGTTTAACAACACCTTTCCTATAACAGGGAGTCCAGAACCAAACACAGTATATCAAAAGACGCCTAACCAATGCACTGTAGATCTGCAATATGACCTCCCAACTCCTACACTCAAATTATTTATATATATCATGAACAGTTGAGGCCCAAGCACTGACCCTGACAGTACCCTATTAGTCACTGCCTGCCACTTGAAAAAAAGAACAATTTTTCTCATTCTCTACTTCCAGTCTGTCAACCAATTTTTAGCCCATGTTGATAAGGTGGCACGGTGGCTCAGTGGTTAGCACTGCTGCCTCACAGCACAAAGGACTTGAGTTCAATCCCAACTTCTGGGTGACTGTGTGGAGTTTGCACATTCTCCCTATATTTGTGTGGGTTTTGTCTGGGTGCTCAGGTTTCCTCCTGCAGACTAGGTAGATTGGCCATAGTGTTCAGGGATGGGTCTGGGTGGGATGCTGTCTAGGTTGGTGTGGACTTATTGGGCCAAAGGCCCTGCTTCCACACTGTAGGGATTCTATGTTTAATGTATTACCCTCTATCCCATGTACTTTAATTTTGATCACTAACCACTTATAAGAGACCTTTATCAAAAACTTTCTGAAGATCCACATATACCACATTCACTAGCTCTGCTTTATCTATTTTACAGTCAAAAAAAGAGCTCTGATAGATGAATTAAGGATGATTTATCTTGTTTACACTGCAGGCTTTGTCTACTCCCGTTAATGCTTTCCAAGTGTTATCACAGACCCTAACATTTTCCCCACTGCTGATGTTATGCTATCTGTTCTGTAATCCTTTTCTTTCTCTCTCTCCCTCCCTTTTTAAATAGTGAATTACATTTGCCATGCTCGAATCTGTTGGAACTGCTCCACAGTCTACAGAATTTTGGAATACTTAGAAACAGTGGCGTCTGTTAGTGAGAAGTGATCGGCAAAGTTACCATAATCCTAACAGACCATAGGGCTGCTCTCTCATTAGGGAGACATGAATGGTGGTAGTGTAACGTGTGGGTCACCATGCCTCAGGTAAGGAGAGAGGTTGAGAAGGAGACCTCCATAGTAACCATAGCTAGTGCAAGAAGCAAACCCATGGTATTGGCATCTCAAACTAGCACTTCAGCCATCTGAGCTAACTGATCCCCCATTACAAATGGTAGTGCTTTTATCGTTGTTAGAGATGGGGTTGATATATTTCTTCCTATGCTTCTCTTGTATTGAAGTAGACCAATATTCATATTATATCAACATTTATTTGTGTAGCGCCAGCTAAACAAGGCATAACCTGCTCAGATGGTCATCCTCGTAATGAAAATCACAGAAATAGGATGTATCTCAAAATATATCTTGTGATGAGACCGTAACTATTTAATTTGGCATTTTCCATTGAGGGATTGTCCTTTCGAAGAAAGATTGTTGATACATTATCTTGAAAACAAATGATCTTTGCACTTTTATATGGATGGCAACCTCACGCTTGTCATTGCCAAAGGGTACCAGATGCTTGTTTCTATAAATTCCCATCGATACAATCCATACTTTAACAAACATGCTCAGTTTATTTTCCCCTTCCTGTGTTATAGTGGTTTCTATTTCAAATCTTTGATCTAAGAAGTGTCACTGGCGTATTCCCTGTACTGATTCATGCAGAATAGTGCTGTATATCTTTAGGTCACATTTTCTATATTTGTTCATGGGATGTGGGCATCGCTGACTGGGCCAACATTTATTGGTCTTGCCTAACTACCCCTAATAAGGTGGTAGTGAGCTGTCTCCTTGGACTATTGTAGCCCATGTGCTGACCTACAGAGATGGTTAGGAGTGAGTTCCAGGATCTTGACTGAGCGACAGAGAAAGAATAGTGATAAACTTTCAAGTCAGGAGGGTGCATAGCTTGGATGAGAATTTGTAGGTGGTGACGTTCTCATTTATATACAGAGATGTACAAGATGTAGAGCTGGATGAACACAGCAGGCCAAGCAGCATCAGAGGAGCAGGAAGGCTGACGTTTCGTGTCTGGACCTTTCTTCAGAACTGTGCTTGTTCTTTTAGATGGAAGTGGTTGTGGATTAGGAAGGTGTAAGGTGAATTTCTGTGGTGCTTCTTGTATATGATACACTGCTACTACTGAGCAATGGCTGTGGAGGGATTAAATGTTTGTTGATATTATTTCAATCAAGCAATCCTGGATGGTGCCAATTTTTTTTTGCATGTTTATGGAGGCTAATCCAGGCAAATGGGGAGTATTCCATCACCCTCCTGATTTGTGCCCTGTAGATGGTAGACAGGCTTGATACCGTATGAGAGGCAAGTGCTGATTGGTTGGCAGGTGAATCCTGATTGGTAGAGGTGTTGCCATGGAGAATGCATTCATGGATGTTATAAGTCAATCAACATTAATGTCTCATTCAAGTTTTAAATGAGGCAGGTTGACACTGATTAGCCTTGAAAAATGGACTAGTCAATGGCTGGAGATAAAAGGTACTGCAGATGCTGGAGAATCCGAGATAACAAGCATGGGGCTGGATGAACACAGCAGGTCAAGCAGCATCA
>JAHRHZ010000061.1:23194941-23218176 GCA_024137785.1 Ginglymostoma cirratum
ATGAAGGGTCTAGGCCCGAAACGTCAAGCTTTCCCACTCCTATGGTGCTGCTTGGCCTGCTGTGTTCATCCAGCTCCACACCTTGTTATCTCGGATTCTCCAGCATCTGCAGTACCTATTATCTCTGTGACCTGAAATGGGCTCGGCTTCATTCAAGGTTATTCCCTGTGAAGCCTAACTTGAGGAGTCACTGAATTATAAGTGGGGAGAGTTTCAAGTGATCAGGTTACTGGAATTTTGGGGCACATGTGTGAAACTGTTCTATTTTCTATTTTGACTTGTGTTACTTCGATGAGCTGAGGTGCCTCTGTGGCTTCTTTGTGTCTGATAATTGTGTGTTAGGACGGCACTCCAGAGGTGTCATGAAGATCTTCAACACAAACAAGGCATTCTGTGTGTTTTTTTTTGTTTTCACGAGTTGTGGGTGATACTTGCTAGACCAGCATTTATTGCCTGTCCCTAATTGCTGCCTTAAATTGCTGTAGTCTGTGTGGTATAAGGACGCCTACAGTGTTATTTGGAAGAGAGTTCCAGGATTTTGACTCAGTAGCAGTGAAAGAAAGCCAATATAGCTCCAAAGATAGTAGGACCTGCAGATGCTGGAGAATCTGAGATAACAAGGTATGGAGCTGGATGAACACAGCAGGCCAAGCAGCATCAGAGAAGCAGGAAAGCTGACGTTTCGGGCCTAGACCCTTCAGAAAATTTTTTTTTTCTTCCTGAAGAAGGGTCTAGGCCGGAAATGTCAGCTTTCCTGCTTCTCTGATGCTGCTTGGCCTGCTGTGTTCATCCAGCTCTGCGCCTTGTTATCTCAATATAGTTCCAAGTCAGGATGATGCATGAGTTTGGATGGAGTTACAGGTAATGGTGTTCCCACGCATTCTATGTTGTAAAGGTGGGCACACTGCATGTGCGGGCTTATTGAAAGAGTAGTCTGCCCAATTGTCTGCGCATTTGAGGGGATTTTGTGGAACGCATAAGCCTGAGGAAAGTGGAAGAAAGAGCAACTGAATGAGGAGAGAGATGAAATTTTGATTACCCAACAAGAGTTGAGAGGCAGAGATTGATGCTCTGTGGATTTCTGCCACAATAGAGAGTATATCTGCCATGGCTAGAAAAGTAGGCAAACCTCAAAGTCTGCAGTCCTTCCCAGGGGTGGAACTGGGGATGGGTTAGGATTTGCATGAAACTTGGCAATTTTAATCTTCAGCCCCTTCCATTCTGGTGTGACTTTGATCATCTTGGTATGTTATCAGGCTTTTGAGCCGACCTCTCAAATGTTAATCTTGATCTCTCTCTCTGCACTTTCTTTGCAACAGTAACATTGTATTCTGCACTCTGTTCTATTGCCTATCCATGGTACAATCTGCCTGTAGAGCATGCAAAACAACACTTTTCACTATATCTCAGTACATGTGACAACTATAAATCAAATCAAATTAAGGATTGAACTTTTTGCATTTCATTTGATCCAGCTTTGCAGAGACAAATTACCCTTTAGACCTGATTCTGGGATGCACTTGAGGCAGTTAAACTATCCTTTTGGGTGAATCCAACATTTTTATAGAGATATGGCACTCTTTGGGCACACATATAAAAGGGGGCATGAACATATGTGAAATGTACATAAATGCAAGATGGTTAAACTCTCTCTGGAATTTTTAAAATCAACTGTCAAAATTGCCAGAAGCACCTGTCAAGGGATCTGTCGGAGTGACCTGTCAAAAACATTAAGAGGAAATGCCAAGCTGCTAGGATATTTAAAATATCCTGACCTTTAAATTGTGTAAATAATTGGTTGGATTTAAAAAAAAAAATGCTTTCTACTTCTTTCTGTCTATTGACATAAACCGTAGGGTTTGCATTACTGGATTCTATCTATATGACTGATTTCACAACCATCCATTAACACAGTCGGGTACCAGCCATTAAACAGTTTGAATGACAAAGACAAGGCTCTGTGATCTGAGGCTTTGAATTCCAATGGTTGTTCCTTTGAGGACTGGGCAGTTGGGTGAACTGTCCATTGTTATCCGCTTTCATTTATTTGAAGGAACATAGATTTGGTATTCTCATTTAAGAATGAGAATGGTTTTTCAATATAATGAAGTCTGCAAAAGACATTTGAAACTTTATTTTATGGAACTTCGTTTTATCTGATCTTTGCAAGGGATCTGAGGTCTTCTCATGGTTGATGCTGGTGTGATCGGTGAAAGGGCAAAAGTTGGTGGCATGGGTTTGCATGAATTAACTTTAAGTTGACATTGAGGCCACAAAGGGCCATGGTGGATAGATGGAAGGGTATAGCTCATCATGGAGGTCCTAATAGCCCACAGGGTGTGAATGGGGTCCCTAGCCTGGCACTGGGATGCATGGAGGTCATGCATTCTTAACAATGGGAGCATAAGAGTTCATAGGAAGGAAGGATCTGAGGAAGGGTCACCGGACCCGAAACATTAGCTCTGTTTTTTAACAGATGCTACCAGACCTGCTGAGCTTTTCCAGCAACTTCTATTTTTAAGGGTTCAGAGAGTTGTTTTGGGAGCATGACATGGCATAGAGGGTATGACTGGTGACTGAGGTGTCGAGGGGCATGAAATAGAATGATTTGGCATGGATGGTGCATCAGATTGCTGTGTGTAGAAGGGGAGGGTAAGGGTTGAGAGCTGGAGAGAAGCTCCATATTACTCTTTATTTTTAACCTTTGGATGCGGGACTGTATTTTACGACAAGTCTTTCAGCTGATGGCTTTCTCAGCTCTTCTGAGGTCTCCCACCCTGACTTCCCCCAGACTGAAAATTTAATATCTGTGCAGCCATTTTTAAAGATTGGCTTTGGAAAGCTGGTTGTTTAATGAAGGGGTTTTCCTCATTAGTGAAGTCTGTCATCAATGGCTTCGTCTAGGTAAACCTCCTCTGTATCCTTTTAAAGTCCCTACATTACTCCTGAAGTGTGCTGCACAGAATTGGGCTTAAACAAGAAGTCCATCACACTCTAGCACAATTTCTTTATATTACATGTCTCTAATTGCTAACTTAAATATGATGAGACTTCTCTCATCACTCTAAGCAGATATAATGTGGAGGTGCCGGTGTCAGACTGGGGTGGACAAGGTCAGAAGTCACGTGGCGCAAGGTCCAACAAGTGTATTAAGAATCACAAGCTTACAAAGTGCTGCCTCTTCATTAGGTGAAGTCACTATTGGACTTTAACCTGGTGTCATCTGACTTCTGATCATAAGCAAATAGTCCATGTTGACACTCCTAGTGCAGATATGAGAGAGTGCTATAAGGTCAAAAGACGTAGAGGTGGAATCAGACCATTCAGCCCATTGAGTCTGCTCTGCTTTTCAGGCTGATCTGATAATCCTCAGTCCCACTCTCCCACAATTTCTCCTTAACCCTTACTTCCCTTACTGATTAAACATCTATCTCGACCTTGAAATGCTTAATGACTCTTCTTTACCAGCCCACTGTGGTAAAGAATTCCGCAATATCATAACCTTCTGAGAGAAGATATTCCTTATCGTACTCTGCCTTAAATCAGCTACCTCTCACTCTGAGATTATTCCCTTTGGTCCTCTCTTGTCCCATAAAGGGGAGCAACTTCTCAAAGTCTATGTTGAACAGTAGAAAGTACCTTCTTTTGGATGAGATAGTAAAATCTTCTGATGAAGGGTCTAGGACTGAAACGTCAGCCTTCCTGCTCCTGTGATGCTGCTTGGCCTGCTGTGTTCATCCAGCTCTACACCCTTGTTATCCTCTGTGTATAGAAGTATTTTGAAGAAGAATAAGGTAGTTCTCAGTGTCGAGGTGATTATTTATCTGTCAACTGACATCAGTTAAAAAGCAAAACCTCATTGTTTTCTGTTTGCAGATTGACTGCCACATTTCTTATGTACAAAAGCAATAGCACATCAAAAAGATTTTAATATCACCAATGTTCTTTGAGACATCTTGAGATGGAGAAGGATGCTATATAAATGCAAATTCTTGCCCTATCAAAGTCCTTGGTAATCTTTGTAAATAATCTTATGAGCATCATGAGTCATAATCTGGGTTGCGCGGCTGATACTGCAGTAGGGGACAGTTGATCAGAACTGTCACAAAAAATATATTTTACAAAGTATTTGGAAATTAATCAAGACGTCTGAACAATTCATGAATCTTCGTCAAGGGAAAGACAAGGATTGTAAAGTGGACAGATAGGACAAAAAGATAGAAGCAAAATCAACATAGTATTTATAGAGCCCATTTAGACATGTCTAAATATTCTCTTTCTCCACCAGTGATGTACCTTGCTAATATAGATTGCTACTTACAAGATGCAGAGCAACAGCTCACCAATACTCCACAAACAACACCTTCCAAAAACACAGCCTCTACCACCTCAAAGAACAAAAGCAGCAGTTCCATGAGAGTGCCACCACCGTACGTGCTTCTGCAAGCCACACACCATCCTGACTTGGAAGTATATTGGCGGTCCTTCAGTGACCTCAGGTCAAATTCTAAGAACACTGAGTCTGCCCATACTGCTAGGACTGTGATGGTTCATGAAAGTAGCTCACCACTTCCTTCTCAGGAGATATTAGGGAAAGGCAACAAATTCCGATCTTCCCAGCAACGCCCACATCCCATGCCCAAATGATAAAAATAACAGAATGTAAAATTATTTCACAGAATAACACTTATTGCTTTTAAAAAAAATTGACAAATTATTTAATTTTGCCTTCATCAGGATGGTACCCCAAAATGTCCTAATATACTGTTGAGAAGTGTTTAGGGATAGTAATATCACCATTCTGTCTCTCGCTCTCTCTCTCTCTCTCTCGAGAGAGAGAGAGAGAGAGAGAGAGCGAGAGAGAGAGAGAGAGAGAGAGACAACAGGTGGCAAGTTGAAGCCGAGGATGACCACACCTCAAGTAAGAGGCAAGACCTACATGGCAACTTCAACTGGAAAAAGGAACTGAACTTCGTGGTGGCACTACTCTGTTACACAAACATCTAGCCACCTGGGCTACTGATTGGCTGCAAGTGGACTCTGTGTTTGGCCGTGGTGCTACTCTACAAAATTGACCAGTTACATGATGACTGATAGCTGATTGCTAAGCTTTCGAACTGATCAAGGCATTGCTCTGAGGAATGAGCTGGAAAATGACTGTCATGTATTTTCTTGAGTTGAAACAGATGCAGTGTGTGTACATGTTTTTTTCTGTCTGCAAAACAGAGTTAGATATTAGCATGTTTAACTTCCAGTACACTTCTTTGAAAACTTTAAATTCAGTGTATAGCCAGCTAGCAATCAGTGGGTGGATATAGATTATTGAGCTAAGGGCTGAGAGAAGAAGGCTGCTTAGTCACTTGAGCCAAATTATTATTCAATTAAATAGTGGATGATCTGCATTTTATTTCCATTTCTGCCAACACATTCAATGACCTTCGACAGCCTAACAGAAAGCAATCAAGTTTGGGGTTTTTATTATTTCCAGTTGAGCTCCAACCTCATCAGTTATTTCCAGAGACAGTTTAAAATTTTCACTTGCCTTTGAGCAAAAAAAAACTCCCTGAGATCATCCTTGCATAGGCAAGCTCCAATTTTAAGGTTATTCCCCTGGTTCTGGAATCCATATGACCTCAACATGATAGGACGATAAGAAATACAAGTAGGGGTAGGCCAGTCAGCCCCTCGAGCTTGCTTCACCATTCAATGAGATCATGACTCATCTGACACTCCTCACGTCCACTTTTCTGCCCTTTCCCCTACAACTCTTGATTCCCCAACTGATTAAGAATCCATCTATCTCAGCCTTAAATATACAAACGGACTCTGTCTCTGCAGCCCTCTGTAGCCAGTCGTTCCAAAGACTTACAAACCTTGGAGAGAAGAAATGCCTCCTGCTCTCAGTCTTAAATTGGTATTCCTTAAGTCTGAAACTATGCCCTCTGATTCTAGACTCACCCATGAGGGGAGACATCTTCTCAGCATTTATCCTTGTCAAGTCCCTTAGAAATCCTAAATATCTCAATGAGGTCACCTCTCATACTTCTAAATTCCAGTGATTAGATTCCCAACCTATTTAGCCTTTGCTCATAAGGGAAACCATCCAAAGCAGGAATCATCCTAGTGAGCTACCTCAAATGAAATAATTAATATTTTATTTAAATAAGGGGACCAAAACTGCACAGGGTACTGCAGATGTGGTCTCACCAGTACCTTGTACAATTGTAGTAAGACTTCCCTACTCTTACACTCCAACCCCCTTGAAATAAGGGCCAACTTTCCATTAACCTTCCTGATTACATGCTGCGCCTGTGTGATCACTTTCTGTGTTTCATACACAAATATCCCCAAGCCCATTTTGTGTTGCAGCTTTCCGCAGTTTTCTCTGTTTAAGTAATACTCCGATCTTTTGCCCTCCCTGCCAAAATGAACAACTTCACATTTTCCCACATTATACTCCATTTGCCAACATTTTGTTCCTTTTACTTAACCTATCAACGTGTCTCTGTAAACTATTTGTATACCTCTCACAACCCGCCTTTTCACCTCTCTGTCTGTCTCCCTAATGAGAGAAACTATTTTATCTTCATCCTGAGGGAATAAATGCCTAGGTACACCAGGGTATATAATACACCAGACTATTTGACATACTGCTCAGTGTTTGGGCCTGTGGGAAAATAGATCCTTTGAAATTTTGTTTACTGAGGAAAAGCATACATACTTTGAACAATTAACAGCCACACAGCTTTGTGTATAATTTCAAGGTAGTCAGTGCATTCTCCTGCAATTGTTAGCAGATATACAAAATATATATTTACTTTTTTCACAAAACGAAAGGACAACATCAGAACACTTTTTAAAATACGTTTAAATAGCCTTAATTGCTGTTACATGACATCTAACAAACTTTCTGCCATTCTCAGAACTATTTCAATAACTCTCTGAAGTACCATTGCTTCAACCCCATGCTGCTTTTCCTATTTCCCCTTTGAGCGACTGACTGGATCTGATTAATTTTGTAATTAACTCTGTTGCTGAACTGACAATCTGTTTTAACGTCTACATTATGGTCCAGACCTCCTCTCCCACTGTTTCAGACTCTCAATCGAGGTTCTGAGTGCAATTTCCCATCAAAACCTCCTGCCTACAGTGTCTGAAATCCATTCCTAGCCTATGCAGGGAACAGTGATGCCCCTAGGGTTAAACATAGAAACATAGAAAATAGGTGCAGGAGTAGGTCATTCAGTGCGATGAGCCTGCACCACTATTAATTGCTGATGGCTGATCATGCAATTTCAGTATCCCACTCCCACTTTCTCCCCATACCCCTTGATCCCTTTAGCCACAAGGGCCACATCCAACTCTCTCTTGAATACATCAAATGAACTAGTCCCAACAGCTTTCTGTGGTAGAGAATCCCACAGGTTCACAACTCTGCATGAAGAAATTCTTCCTCATCTCAGTCCTGAATGGGTTACCTTTTTTCCTCAGACTGTGACCCCTAGTTCTGGACTTCCCCAAAATTAGGAACAATTTTCCCCTATCAAGTCCCATCAGGATTTTATGTTTCTGTGAGGTTCCCCCCTCATTATTCTAAATTCCTGTGAGTACAAACTCATTTAATCCAGTCTTTCCTCATATGTCAGTCCTGCCATCCTGGGAATCAGTCTGGTGAACCTTCGTTGGACTCCCTCAATAGCAAGACCGTCCTTCCTCAGACTAGGAGACCAAAACTACACACAATGCTTAAAGTGTGACCTCATCAAAGCCCTGTACATCAGCAGCAAGACATCCATACTACTCTACTCAAACCCTTTCACTCTTGAGGACATCATGCCATTAAAAATGTAATTACATAGAGCTGCAGAGAATAAAGATATGGGCTATTCAATCCAACAACTCCATTGTGATGCTTAAGCTTCACTCAAGCTGTTTCCGATCCTGTCTCAACTATGTATACCAGCGGAACCCATAAGACTATGCGATGTAGGAACACAAGCCAGTCATTTGGCCAATTGACTCCACCATTTAATGAGATCATGGCTAATCTGATAACCCTCAACCCTATTTTCCTGCCTTATCTCCGTTACCCTTAATTCACTAATAAGGACTAAAACTATGGATGCTCCAAATCTGAAACAAAATCAGAAAGTGCTGGTGAAATTCAACAGCATCTGTGAAGAGACATACAGAATAAACATTTTGAGTCCAGTTATCCTTTGTTGGAACTGAAAATAACTGGGGTAGAGTTGTATTTAAGCGGATGGCAGGGTAGGAGACGGAATAGTTATTAGAGAGAAAATGGAGTCGAGAGAGATTTTAGAAAAGGACAAGCAAACAAAAAGACTGCTGATGGTAAGATGAGAGAGTGATAAACGCTGGTTTAGATGCTAACAAGAAGGGAAAATAAATTGGCTGTGTTGGGAGAAATCCATATTAAATAGAACCTAAAGATGTGGGAGAGGTTAATGAATGCAGAGCAGGGCATTCCCATTCTCAAATTGTTAAACTCACTGGAATCTTGAAGGCTATAGGGTGTCTAGGTGAAGGGTGAGGTGCTGTTCCTTCAGCTTGGGTTGAGCTCCACTGGAGCACTGCAGCAAGCCTGAAACTGAAATGTTAACATGGGAAATGACAAGCAACTGGAAACTTGGGTCACATGTATGGACAGAGCATAAGTATTCTGCAAAGCGATCACCCAGTCTGCTGTTCCTCTTCCCAATGTAGAGGAGACCACATTGTGAGCAGCAAATGCAGTAGACTAGATTGTGGGAAGTGCAGGTAAATCATTGCTTCACCTGGAAGGTGTGTCTGGGGCCTTGGATAGTGAGGAGGGAGGAAGTAAATGGGTAGGTGTTACACATTTTTCAGTTGCATAGGAAGATGTTGCAGGGCATTGGGGAAGTGTTGGGAATGGAGGAAGTGTGGTTCAGGGTATCTCAGAGGGAATGGCCTCTGTGGAATGCAGTCAAGAGAGGAGAGGGGAATATATTCCTGGTGGTGACATCCTGTTGGAGGTAGTGATTTATGATCCTTTGGATGTGGATCCCGGTGGGGTGGAAAATGAAGTCCAAATTAATTAAAATTTGCTTAGCTCAGCTTTGCCTACGCTTTACAAAGAGCCTTGAGAGACCTCTGTGGTAAAGATTCCATAGATTCACTAACCTCAGAGAAAAAAACACCCTCATCACTCTCTTAAATAAGCAAGGCCTTACTTTGAGATTATGCCCTCTGGGTCTAGACTCTCCCCAAAGGGGAAACAAGCTTCCTGCAACTACCTAAGTTATAAGACCACAATGCCATAAGATATAGGAGCAGAATTTGGCTATTCAGCCCATTGTGGCTGCTCTGCCATTTGGTTATGGCTGATATGTTTCTCAACCCCATTCTCCTGCCTTCTCCCGGTAACCATTGATCCCCTTACTGATCAAGAACTTATCTATCTCTGTCTTAAGTACACTCAATGACTTGGCCTCCACAGCCCTCTGCAACAATGAGTTCCACAGATTCACCACCCTCTGGCTAAAGAAATTCCTCCTCATCTCCATCCTAAAGGGCCATCTCTTCACCCTGAGGCTGTGACCTCAGGTCCTGGCCTCTCCTACTCATGTAACCATCTTCTTCACATCCACTCAGATACATGAGCTATTTTCGAGTCTTTTGGGATTCTCCCTGACTCGAGTGATTCTTAAAAGATCACCACCAATGCCTCTACAATCTCCTCAGCTATCTTCTTCAAAACTCTGAAGTGCAGGCCATCTGGTCTGGGTGATTTATCCACTTTGAGGCCTTTTCAGCTTCCCCAGTGCCTTCTCCTTAGCGATGACCGCTACACTCACCTCTGTCCCCAGACTCTCCTGAAGTTCAGGCATGCTACTGGTGTCTTCCACTGCAAAACTGATACAAAGTACCTGTTCAGTTCCTCTGCCATTTCTTTATTTCCCATTACTACTTTGCCAGCCTCATCGTCCAGCGGTCCAATGTCCAGTCTTGCTTCTCTCTTACCTTTTACATATCGAAAGGTACTCTTGTCCAGTCTACTCAATCTCTCCTTATAATCAGCCTTCTCTGGACTGCTCCTAATGCTGGTATTTAGTCTGTACTATTCCAGCTAGTACCTTTTATGGTTTTAGCGAGACTCCCCTAGTTTTCTATCAACTCCCTTTGAAATACAGACCAACATCCCATTTGACTCCCCCAATATGCACTAAACTTGAATGCTCACTTTTCTGCCATTTATGGTTGAAGACTCTCAAATTCCTTTGTTCCATAGTTTTCAGTAGTTTTTCTTCATTTAAATACTACTCATCTCCTCTATGGTTCCCACCAAATTGCTCATTTCCCCACATTATCTTCCAACTGCCAAGTTTTTGCCCACTGGCTTAACCTCTAAACTTAACCTCTTAAAGTCACCCTCACCACTTTTCCTTCTCACCTACTTTTGTGACATCTGCAAACCATCTGTTACCACTTCCCTCAAATGCATCAATACTATTTATTTAACCACCACGTGTGAGATCGAATTCCATATTCTTTTCGATCCTTGTGTAAAGGAGTTTCTTCAGCATTCCCTATTTGATTTCTTGCTGTATAGCTTACAGTTTTACTGTTCTCCTCGAGTGGTGACACCATCTTTTTGTATAATCTGTTGAAGGTTTCATAATTTTAAAGGCCTCTGTCAATCACTGTGTAACCTTTCTTTTCAAGAGAATAAAGTTTGACGGGTATAACCTGGCATCATTCTTGACCCTGGGTTACGATGCCCACTACTGGGGAGCATGTAGAATTCATGTGAAACATCTACTCAGCCTCTGCCAATCAATTAAATTGGAGTGTTGCGAGCAGTTCTGGTCACCACACCATAGGAAGGATTTGATTACACTGGAAGAGAGTGTACATCAGAATATTTCCTGTGATGAAGCATTTCAACTATAAAGAGAGTCTGGATAATCTTGGGCTGTTCTCTTTCGAGCAGCGAAGTTTGAGGGAGGAGATAATGTAGGTGGGTGAGGTTATGAGGAAGGTGGATATAAAGCAACTGTTCTTCTTAGTCAGAGAGTCATTATCAAGGGGCCATTCTTTTAAAATAAAAGGCAGGAAGTTTAAAGGGGATTTGATGAAAAACATTTTCATCCAGAGGGTGGTGAGGGTTGTGGAATAGATTGCTTGGGAGACTAGTTGAGATGGGAAACTACACAACCTTTCAAAAAAAAACTTGGATGAGCACTTGAAGTGTCGTTACATTCAAGCTCTGGGTCTAGTGTGGTAAAGTGGGACTAGTGTAGATAGGAGTGTATTTTTGGTGGTACAGACTTGATGGGCAGAAAGGCTTCTTCTGTACCATACGATTCTATGAGAGACGAAGGAGCTAATAATGACCCAAGCACAAAATAACTTGACTAAAATACAAATAACAACAGCAGAGTCTTCTTAATTTGGTCAATAGCAGGAAGGTATTCCATTAGAGACACAGGAATAATGATAGGTAGTTAATCACTGTCTGAAAGGATGATATATTTACGTCGCAGATATTGTGTTCCCCTGCTGTTGTTTGTCTTCAGCAAATATGTTTGATGACCAAAGGGTCACAGAAAGCTTATTAACCATCAATTTACATTTTTACAATGCCTTCAATGTAAGAGCTCCGCAGGCTCACTACCGAAAAAAATGATGCTGAGCTAAAAATCGAGATATCAGTTACGGCTGTATCAGAGATAAAAGGTACTGCAGATGCTGGAGAATCCGAGATAACAAGCATGGGGCTGGATGAACACAGCAGGTCAAGCAGCATCAAAGGAGCAGGAAAACTTGACGTTTCGGGCCTAAACCCTTCATCAGAAATGGGGGAGGGGAAGAGGGTTCTGAAATAAATAGGGAGAGAGGGGGAGGCGGATAGAGGATGGATAGAGGAGAGGATAGGTGGAGAGGAGGCAGACAAGTCGAAGAGGCGGGGATGGAGCCAGTAAAGGTGAGTGTAGGTAGGGGGGTAGGGAGGAGATAGGTCAGTCCAGGGAGGACGGACAGGTCACATATTCAGCCTGGGAACCCTGCAGCCCAATGGCATCAATGTGGATTTCACAAGCTTCAAAATCTCCCCTCCCCCAACCGCATCCCAAAACCAGCCCAGCTCATCTCCACCTCCCTAACCTGTTTTTCCTCTCACCCCAAGCCACACCCCCATCTCCTATCTACTAACATCATCCCGCCCCCTTGACCTGTCCGTCCTCCCTGGACTGACCTATCTCCTCCCTACCCCCCTACCTACACTCACCTTTACTGGCTCCATCCCCGCCTCTTCGACTTGTCTGCCTCCTCTCCACCTATCCTCTCCTCTATCCATGCTCTATCCGCCTCCCCCTCTCTCCCTATTTATTTCAGAACCCTCTTCCCCTCCCCCATTTCTGAGGAAGGGTTTAGGCCCGAAACGTCAAGTTTTCCTGCTCCTATGATGCTGCTTGACCTGCTGTGTTCATCCAGCCCCATGCTTGTTATATCAGTTACGGCTGATGGTCAAAGTAGGTTTTAAAGGCAGAGTGAGGAAAGGAAGCAGAGAGGTTTTAAGAGAAAATTTCAGAGCTTAGGCCCTAAGCAACAGAACTGAGCAGCTCAATCTAATGAAAAAAGTATGACAGGTTAAAAACTTGGTGTCTTAAGTGAATTGTAATAATTGTAACTGTGGCTGTGTATGAGATGCCTTGGAGAGAGAGAGAGAGCGAGAGAGAGAGATATCAAGCTCTTCAGAAGAACAAGAGGATGCTGCTACTTAAACTTAATGCCTACAATAGAGGCAGCAGCTGAGCAAAAGGTGCTGGAAGATTGGACATAAAGCACATTCACTCTCTGGTTGGAATTATGGAGAAGGTAACTTGTAGCCTGAAATAACTGCACGGAGACCAGCATCCCATCACCACGTCACCCTCTATTTACTGTACTGGGCTCTGACCAGCCAATTCGGAGTCAGTCCCTGAAACCAGAAGACTCTCTGAATCAGAGATAGTAAGAACTGCCGATGCTGGAGTCAGCAATAACAGTGTGGAGCTGGATGAACACAGCAGACCAGGCAGCATCAGAGGAGTAGGAGAGCTGACGTTTCTGGTCAGGACCCTTCTTCAGACTCTCTGAATTGCCTGTTTACATCTGTCAGCCAGGGATCCCTGATTGGCCCAGGTTAACAACCCTAACCAAGATCTCATAGTCAATTGATCCACTTGGCCCTCATTTCAATTACTACATATCCCCACCATTTCCCTAAATTCTATTGCCCTAATTGCTGGCAAATTAGCAGTCCCAATGTTTTCTTTCAACACCTCGCTGTTTAGGGGGTTCTCCAACAACCAGCAGCTGGCCAGACTTAGCAATAACACAGCGTGACATGTTTACAGGTGGCAAACCCCATTCTAACCATGGACATAGTGGGTGCAGCGGTGGTCACAAAATATAATAGGTTCTATATATTAGATCACACGGCAGGATTTTTGAAAGCATTGCAAAGAGACTGTGCATTGTTTGAATAATGTGAAGTTGTCTTTGAAAAAATTGAATGTTAGGAAGCTACTGGCACTTGACTGTACAGATGTTGTGTGCATGGATGAACAGACAACCAGGCCAGAAAATCTAAAATAAACCTAATGTGGGCTTGAATAAACATCTTTTCAACAGCAGAATAGGCACATTTTTGGGAAGGGAGGAGGTGCAAAGTATTTTTGGTATTCTCTTTTGTAAATGTATAAAATGAACAATGTAAAAGAGCTGAAGTCACCCTCTAGGATAGACAACTGAAGCCCGGGGACACAATGTTGTAACCGACAAAATATTTGACCAGCGCCGAGCAGAGTTGAGCAATTGGGGATCATACCTATTTCCTTTTCTTTCCAGAGAGAAGTTAATCTTGTTCTCCAAAGCACATTTTGTCATCATCACTTTGCTGTTTCGAAAACTTGCTGTGTGCAAACTGGGTACTGTGTTTCCTAGATTTCAACAGGGATTGCAATTCAGCTGTATTCCCCTCACTGCAAACCACTTTGCAATTTCCTTTAGCAGTATATGGTATACTTGGCTAGAAAAATGCAATATTTACTTTTCATTACTTTCTCTTAAGAGTGAAAGCACTCAATCTCCATTTGGTTTTGAGTGAGGATAAAGTGTTGTCCTTGATTTGAGGCGTTTACGGTCTGGTGTCGTGGATTTGAATTTCCCACCATAGAAAACGCTCAGTAGTTTTGATAAAAATATGGAATGAAAAGCTAGCCTAATGAGGACAGTGTAACTGCTGTTGATTGTCATAAAATAAAACACTGGCTTCACTGATATCCTTTATGGAAAGATATCTGCCATCTATACACAGTTTGGTCCACATGTGACTCCGGACCCACAACAACGTTACTCTTAAATGCCCTTTGGGCAATGCATGTTTGTCCTGCCAGTGACACCCATTTTGTATGAATGAAGAAGGAAACAAACTCATCAGCATCTGTAGAAAGAGAAAGAGTTAGTTTTTCTAATCCAATATCTTCTCAACACTCACAATAAAAACTGAAACCTGGAGAAACTCACAGATCTGGAGCATCTGTGGAGAGAAAAGCAAAGTTAACATCTCAAATCCGGTGACCCTGCATCAGAACTCAACTTCTTCTCATTACACCTCTTTTGAACGTTTTTTGCATTGTGGTAGACAATGACCCAATGCTGTTTTTCCCATTTTCACAACTCCACCTGATGCTGTTCTGCCTCGACTCATCATCCAGTGATGAAATTCTCATCCTTTGCTCCCAGCCAAATCAACTCTATCCTGGCTGACATCCCATCTACTATCCAAGTGTTTATCCCATCAACAGCCCATGTCATGACAGAGACATGCCATCCCTATCCTTGTTCACCTTGCTCAGATCTTAATCATTTCTACCTCAGTATCACCTCTGGGCTGCAGTCCTCCAATGTCAGCATGTCCTTCCTGATTACAGTGTTCAGAACTGAATGTTACCCCAAACAAAGGGCAGAGCTCAACACAGCAACAACATGACTTCCAAGACTTTCTCTTAGACCTGAAGTAAAGGGTTAACCAGTCACTGATGGAACACTAATGCAAGTACAAACTAATAGTTAACAAAAACTGACAAAAGATGAATGGAAACTTACTAAGTTTCAAAATGACATAATTCAGGGAGATGATGGACTACAGCCTCAGCAGTACCCACTGGTGTCTAAAGGCCTCTGTTGTGTCAGTGAACAATGTGATCTCCCTCACAATAGATGTGACTACAACAGAGGAGCAGATGGTCAGGCACAGTGATCCCCTCTGTGACCTGCTGCCTGGTGCTGGTAATGGCCACTTTAGCCAGTTTTAGGAACAGGTCAGACAGGTCAGCCGCTGACCCTCTGTCCACCCCTCCAGGTAAATCTAAAGGCACTACTGAGATTTCTATTCCAACCCTCTTAACACAAGGACCAACAATCCATTAGCTTTTAAATCATGTTTGCTCTTTGTTCAATCATTAGATGTGGGTGTTGCTCATGGGGTCAGTCTTAATTGCCCATCCCTAATTGCCGTAGTGAAGGTGGCAGTGAGCTGCCTTCTTGAACTACTGCTGTGCTTAGGGGTGTGGGAACACCCACAGTGCTATTAGGAAACCAGTTCCAGGACCTTACCCCAGCAACAGTGAAGAAATGGCAATATAGTTCCAAGTCAGTTCCAAGTTGGAGGAACACTTGCAACTGGTGGCATTCCCATGCATCTCTCCCTCTAAATTGCATGTTGCCTTGACATGAAACTGTATCATTGTTCCTTCACTTTCGCTGGTTCAAAATCCTGGAGTTCTTTCCACCAGCACTGTGGGTGTTCCTACATTGGAAAACAGCAGCAACTCAAGAAAACAGCTCAATCCTACCTTCTCCAGAGCAACTAGGGAAGGACAATAAATCATAGAATCCCTGCGGGTCCACACTGACCATCCGAAGAGCATCCCACCCAGACCCACTTCTGCTTCCCATGGTTAATCCACCCAGCCTGCACACCCCTGCACACCATGGGCAATTTAGCATGGCCAATCCACCCACATATCTTTGGACTGTGGGAGGAAACCGGAGCACCCGGAGGAAACCCACGCAGACATGGGGAGAATGTGTAAACTCCACACGGACAGTCGCCCAAGGCTGGAATTCAGTCCAGATCCCTGGCGCTGTGAGGCAGTATTGCTAATCACTGAGCCACCATGCCACCCACAAGAAATGGTGACATAGCAAGTGACATCCATATCCAAGTACAAATATACAGTCAAGAATTATGGGCTACAGGCAGTCAAAAGGCATGGAAGCCAACATGAGATCAGCAGTAACTTCATCATGGAACTGGCTCAAGGGACTGAATGGCCTATTCCTGCTCCTATTCTGATGTTCTTGTGTTTTGATCTTGCTACTGTCAGGCTGGTATGTAAATGAAATCTAACATACCTGCATGAAACAGGTCACATTTAACAATGGGGCCTGTGAAAACGCAAAGGCTTTTATTTTTTTTCCCCTCAGCTTATATCGTGCTGAAGGTAATTAAAACACCATTCACCAAAATCCTGCGTGTGACCACAATGCATGGAAAGCAGGCTTCTCTGCCACAGCTGAGTGAATACTGTGCCCTGAGACACAACAGGGGAATTTAATTCCAGTGAATGCAGGATACCTGACTATTGCTTGAGGGATGAATGGCGTGTGAAATGGAAATAGAAAAGAAGCTGAACACCCCTAGGCATTGCCTAAGGACATTCTCCAGCCTCAATGTGAAGGCAAAAGAACTTTCATCTTTTTCTCTAATTCCTTTTGCATATGATTTTTTTTGAAAAATGCAAAGATCTTTGTGATAATAGTTAGATTTTTGCTTCATTAACCCTACCCTCACCCCACTCGATGTGTTACGTTAAATGCGTTTTCCGCTTACTCCTGGCTTTAGAGCTGATCAAATTGGTTGATCACAATGATATGCTCTTATAATTCAGAGGGCAGTTAAGAATCAATCAAATTGCTGTGGGTCTAGAGTCACATATAGGCCAGACAAGGTAAGGACAGCAGATTTCCTTCCCTGATGGACATTAGTGAGCCGGATGAGTTTTTAGAATATCCAATAGTTAACAGTCACCTTCCTCAACAAGATCTGAATGTTAAAGTATTCAAGCTTGTTTTCAAACCCTTCTGTTTTCTTGCTCTTCCGAAACTCTGCAATCTCCCACAGCCCCACACCCTCCAACAGCTCTGCACTCCTTCAACACTGATCACTTGCTCATGTTGGTGCCATCACCTCTGAAATTCCCTCCCTTCATCATCATCCTTAAGACACTCTTTAGAACCTGCTTCTTTGATTTGATCTGCTGCCCTGCTATCTCCTTATGTGACTCAGTGTGCAATTTATCCTGCTAACCCTACTGTTTAGTACCTTGGGAAATGCTTTTACATTGAAGGTTTGATATAAATGGAAGTTTCTTTTCAGTTTCAGTTTCCATTTCCTTTCTGTTCTCTTCATGATGTTGCATCTTGCTGCCCTCATTTCCCTTGCTGAAATAGTTAGTCAGGCCCGATGACTAGGCACTGATTGTCTGCCTAACAAGGAGGGTGAATTGAAGTCCCTTCTTAGCTGGTCCATATTTTCTGCTGGGGGTGGCAAACCAATTGTCAGGATCAAGGACTATCTAGCTCCTTTCCTTGCCTGCCCCTTTCCTTCCTGAACTGCTGCAGAGAAACTCACAGCGATATTATTAAAGGGGATCCCAGGATTTTGACTCGGCAAGCAGTGAATGATTGGTGATCTAATTTCTCACCAAGACGATGCGTCACTTTGAAAGGAATTGGCAGGATGTGGCATTCATGTGTGTATGTTTCCACATGGTTAGGGGTTTAGAAGATACTGCTGATAGAGCCTTGGTGACGTGTTACAATGTGGTTTGAAAGTGGCGTATACTGGTTATTGGTAGCGGAGGCAGTGAATGCCTACATGGGTGTGTGTGTGTGTGTGTGTGTGTGTGTGTGTGTGTGTGTGTGTGTGTGGTAGTCCCTTGGAACAAGGTTGATGCTTGCTCAGGACAAGTGTGCAGGTGAAGTTTTTTATCATAGGGAGGTTCGAGAGTGAAAGATAAAATTACGTAGTGGATTGAAGTTAAATGGATTACTTTGTCTTGGATGGTGTTGAGCTTCATAACTTTTGTTGCTTTGTAATTGTTATTGAGTAGTTTGGCATCTGGAACAGAGTTATGACAGATAGTTGATAGGGTTCATCTGTTCCTAACCTACTCTGTACCAAGGGGTATAGCACATGGATGTCCTGAAATGAAGTAGTTCAAACTGGTTAATCAGGATAAATTTAGATACATGTTGAAAGCTCTGATGACGAGTCACCTCGCCTCAAAGCATTAAATTGCTCTTTTTCTCTGGATGCTGCCTGACCTGCTGTGATCTCCAGCACTTGCTGTTTTCAGTACAGCTTCCATCATCTGCAGTAATTTGATCCAACTTTAGAGGTGTGTTGTTGGCGCAGTCAGGAGGCATTTGTAACCATTTAAATTTCCTTTTCCAAGTCAGACAAACCCAGCATAAAATAACAATAGATTTTCCTGTTTCTACAAATTGGTGCTTTTTTTTTCAATAATGACAGCAAAGCTAACAATCAGAAATTATTGAATTGGTGACACTTTTATTAATTTGTTTTTAATTTCAATGTTAACACCCTTGGGATGAATCATAAAATCCCTACAGTGTGAAAACAGGCCAATTGGCCCAACAAGTCCATACTACCCTTCTGAAGAGCATCCCACCCAGACCTATTCCCCTGTAACCCTGCATTTCTCATGGCTAATCCACCTAACTTACACACCTCCCTGGACACTATAGGTAATTTACCATGGCCAATCTAACTACCCTGCACATCTTTAGACTGTGGGAGGAAACCAGAACACCTGGAAGAAACCCATGCAGACCCAGGGAGAATATGCAAACTCCACACAGAAAGTTGCCTGAGTCTGGATTGGAACCCAGGTCTCTAGCACTGTGAGGCAGCGGTGCTAACCACTGTGCCGCCCAACTGAAGTATAATTCAGATCCCAACCAGATGCTCAGAATTATTTCCGTAAAACTCTGGTGCTGAAAAAATATTTTTCTATTTTTTGAAATATCAAATTTCCCCATTACAAAAAAAGAGTTGTACGTGCTATTACAGCAAGAATTTTTACACTTTGCAAGTCTTAAAAAGGATTATTTTCCATTTTTATTGATGGAACAATAAGACACAGTGCTTTCATGATATTCTATATTTTAGATAAAGACTTTTTTGAGACAGACAAAATGTTTAAACTTCCACATTAATTCCATATGTATGTTCCACTTACTTATTTTGCATTCTGCAGACCTTTCAATGAGGACTCACCTGTGTATTTAATTCCCTTGTTTTCTGTCTGTGAGGATACTTCAGATTGATTGCTTATTTACCATGTTTTGTGACATTGTGATTGCTAGTCATTATTATATTATTTCACAACCGAGATAAACTATAATGCTTTGAAATGTGAAGTCCAGCATCTGATCTCACACATACTGATAGTTCCCTCATGACATTTCTCATAGGTAGTCTGCCTGGAGTGTGTGCACAACAAAGATCATTCCTAATCCAATTAAGTAATTTTGGGCAAGAGTGTTTTCAAAAACAATCATATCTGTCTCAAAACATTAACTCTATTTCTGTCTCTCCATGGATGCTGCCAGACCTGCTGAGTTTCTGCCGTGTTTTCTGATTTGTTTAAGTAGTCCTGAACTGTGGTAATGTCAGGAATGCAACAGATAAATATTAAGCTGATCACTGGGAGAACTAGCATGCTTGCTTCTAAATTTGTAATGTCGGATCTACGACATCAGATTGGGCCTCAGTTTAAGACCTCATGGCAAATCTTTTCTATCTCATAATGTTTCCTCAGTGAACTTTCTGCTCAGATCATTTCTTACAGTGTGACTCAGCGGCAGGTGAATTATCAATTGAGATGCCCCAAATTACTTTAAAATTCCCTCAAGTACTTACCCGGCTGTACCTGTTTATCTAAAATATAGAATATCATGAAAGCACTGTGTCTTATTGTTCCATCAATAAAAATGGAAAATAATCCTTTTTAAGATTTGCAAAGCATAATTGTTAGGCACTTTGGCATAATGCAGCAACAGATTATGCAAATGCGGCATTTCAGTGTTTGCTAATTATCCATGAATATTTACACTGTAAGAAAACAAAAGTAAATCCAATCTTTATGTAACTAAAAACAGTGTAATCATTTTGCTGTTGAGGGTAAAGTATTAGCAATGTTCACTAATGGCAGCCAATTACCACATGTGGATTAAGTTAATTGAAACTTAATTTAATTGCGAAGTATTTCTCTAAACCAAAGCATTGCATTTTACCAATAGAAATGTCCTAGAAATTTATGTTGATGATTTGAGCAGACAGACCCATTTCTTGGAATCCCTCTCTTGGGTCACTTGCTTTGATGAACACGATAAGCGTTAATGTCATTTACAGTCATTTCTAGCCCAAGAACTAAGAGATTGACCCAAGTACATTGAAGACAAGGATGCACGGTGGCTCAGTGGCTAGCACTGCTGCCTCACAGTGCTGTGGACCCAGGCTTGTTTCCACCCTCGGGTGCTTGTCTGTGTTGAGTTTGCACATTCTCCCCATGTCTGAGGGGGTTTCCTCCGGGTGCTCCAGTTTCCTCCCACAGTCCAAAGATGTGCAGGTTGGGTAGATTGGCCATGGGAAATTGCCCATATTGCTCAGGGCTGCAGGCTAGATGGATTAGCCATAAGAAGTGCAGTGTTACAGGGATTGGGATGGGATTGGGTGGGATGCTTTTTAGAGGGTTGGTGCAAACTTGATGAACTGAATGGCCTGCTTCCATGCTGCAGAGATTCTATGATAGAGTCACAGTTTACAATCAAAGCACCTTGTAAACGCATTCTAAAGTCTTTCACCACGGGAGTAGAAAAAGGTCACTCAGCACCTCAGATCTGCTCTGCTAGCCTAGATCATGGCTAATCATTTCCATCAATGCAGCATTTCCCCATTATATCCATTTCCCTCAAGGTCATTAGTCTCCAGAAAACATTGATTGTTCTTCCAAGCCTTCTGGAATAGAGAATAAAATCCTTTTCATCTTAGTCTTAAATAGCCTAGACCTTACATTGTTATGGACCAGATCAGACCCCCTCAAAAATGTTTATGAAGGTAGACTAGACCCTAACTTTTTCTTATTTCAAAGACAAATGTAAAGTGATCTCAGATGCAATACAACTGTTCAAACTGCTCAGTGTTAAGCAAAACAATTTATTTAAACACTGTAATTAACAAACAACCAAAGAACTAAGAATTTAGAATAACTTAGATTAGAAATTGAACAGAATAATAGATACAGTAACTATTATGAATTACTATTCCAATATATTAACATCCCATAAACACACCCCTTGGCAGAGAAAGGCAAATTCAGACACAGATTCTCACATGCAGTTCTCCAATCCAGGAGGAAAAGAAAAATCATCCAGCGAAAATTCAGAGACTGTTGTAACTAGGAGTCATTCACTGAAGCTTCCAACTCTTTTGAGACCCCAATAGCTTCTGATGTTATTGAAAAAAACCAAAACTCAGAAATCTGGATCTGAGAGAGCTGGCCACACCCATTCAGTCTGTTTAAAAAAAAACGAAAACCTCCCAAGCTGTTTAGTCAAGAGGCTTTCAGTAGACTGTTCTCTACCTCTGCCTTACAACTTGTGCTCAGAACAAAAAGGACAGAATAACCGCTTAAAGTAATGGGTATTGTCACAACACTGAGACTGTGTTTCCTGGTTCTAGACTGGGCAGCCAGGGGAAACATCTTGTCAACATCCATTCTGCCATGCCCTATCATTGAGATCATCTCTCATTCTTCAAAACTTGCTAGGATACAGGCCATGTTTGTCCTCAGAAAATAAATCTGCCCTCTCTGGGATTAGCCTAATGAACCCCCACTGCACTCCCTTAATGGGTCTCTCCCCCTTTTCCACTGTGCTCTTAAGCATAGTTACATAAGAACCTTTTACTTCATGTTGACATTGATTATTTTGCTAATTATCTTTCTATTTCTCTGCCATTGTGAAAAGTTTCTTTCAATCTACTTGTCACATGTAAGACTCCATACTTGTGATATTTAGTTCTCAGCGCCAGAAAAGTGGAAAGGAAGCAATTAACAATTATTGAAAAAATACACATTTTTGTCAAAACCTTTGGTCTTGCACCCGTCAGGACATTTGCAAGAATAGAAATTCAAGGGGAAAACTAATACTGAATTTGTGTTTTTCAGCAATACTGTGCTATCTATACTGTACATTTCTGTACAGCCAAACAACTAATAATCATTACGCTGTTAGAAGGGAAAATGGAAAGAGATGAGATAAAATTGAAATACCTGCACCTTTCACTTGCTGTCCATAATCAACATGTGTTTGCAAAGGAAGTGATATGTGTTTTATAGTTCCAGAGTGTGTGAACCAATCGAATAACAAAGAACAAGCTTTACACAGGATTAAATGTAAAGGATTATTTATTCTTGCATTCACCCTGAGCTCTAACGCTACACCATTCACTTCATCCATTCACATACAACACAAAAATGCAGTTAAAGAGAATAATGTGCTTTTACAAGTTCGAAAGAGACCTGGTGTAGAAGATGTTTTTGCATTACTGACGTGTGGCTCAGATGGATTCAAGAGCTAAAGTTGTATATCAAAACTGTTGCAGCATACACTTAAAGAGAAGGATTTTCAACAGACCACAACGTTTGTAGTCTCGTTACTGGAAGATTGGTTTTCAGTACTTGAGAAGGAACAGAGACAGATACCTTAAGATGTTGCAGTTTCCAGTTTTAGCAGCATAGATATTGCTGTCGTATCATTGCTGCTGACTCTGTGGTCATTAACCTCTTGTTTAGGCAGACATCCTTAAAAGGGAACTAAACATGGCTGCCTCATGGACACTTTTCTAAACACGGTATAGGACTTTATTGATTAGCTACAACCTATCTTAGGATGTAGATGTTCAGTCTGAGGCAATCGCTGTCTATTGCTAACATGTTGAGATTTTATCCACACAAAGCAAAACATCAGGAGATTGAGAATGGGAAACGGTGCAGTCGTATGCATGCTGTTTCACTGAAACATCTTGTAATAATATATTCCGGCAACAATAGC
>JAHRHZ010000061.1:23228176-23264898 GCA_024137785.1 Ginglymostoma cirratum
CCCAGGTGTTTGTTGCATCAGTAGAATAACTGGAGCCAATGTAACATGAACAATAATCATGTTAGAGCTATTGCATTAAACAAAGCTCACCAGTTTCCTGGTTGAAAATGTGCCTGTCCATTATAGTTCTTCTGCAGACAAGTTCCTACCCTCGTGTTGAGGACATGTTCTATGACGCCAGTATATTGTTAAATGGCATATGTTCATAACAGATGAAGCAGCATTAAGTTAGCAGGTCTCCTTGAGGACTAGCAGCAAAAGAATTGTCTTCTACCAGAATCTGAAACCTCATGGACCACCAGCGAATCCATCACTGTACCATTGTCATAAAGACAGAGGACCAACACTACTAGATCGAAGAGCACACAAGAATATATCAAGGGCAGCACAGGGAGTAGTCAAGGTGAATAATAAGGCTGTGTTTAAAGGCCAGTTATAAATGCATTAGTGAGAAGCCAAAAGGGTAGTTTAGCTGATAGAGTTAGATAGGGAAGGATAGAAGGAGACAGAATTGTTGCAGATTGGTTTAGCTCAGTTAGTTGGCTAGTCTACAATGATATGGTGACCCTCAGGTTAAACTATCACACCAGTTGTCTTTCTCCCTCTAATGAGAGAAGAGCCCTGTGGCCTAGTAAGACTATTGGTGACTTTACCTTGACCATGGACTGCTTGTGTAGAGTAGCTATTCTTCTGTGCTTTAAATTCTATGCAACTTTCTGTAATGAAACATGACAAAACATAGCTCAAAAATGTGCACTCTTTTTTTTGTCAGCAGCCCGAAATAATTGAACAATTTTGCTTTATTCTTATTACAATTCAACTGCTCCTCCAGGTTACGTGAGAAATTTTCCATATGTGAATTGGTAACTAAAACATTCAGCTTCACAATAAAATCACATTCTTTCAAACGTTTGTGCTACATTAAAGGGGAGGCTCATCTAAGCGTCTGTCTTGCTCGGACCAAAAAGTCATTTGTCTTGACTTTTTACGCAGGAGATGAATCATTTTATTAGCCAACCTTTTCTTTTCCAGTTTAAGACATTGGAGTATTCCTTAACAGAAAGTTCCTGATCTTTTGTTCTCCAAGGAGTGAAAGAATAGATGCATGATCGATGGCTTTCATTTTCCAACATAAAAAGGGCCTCTTCTGGTAACCTGCCTAACCCGCTCTATTATACCAATTCAAGTATGATCTCTCCATCGTGGAGTGACATCTGAACAGTTCAATGTAGTGAGAAAGGGACCAAAAGGGAGATAAGGGAATGTTTTCTTTCAATGATAACAAGGTGTGGGGCTGGATGAACACAGCAGGCCAAGCAGCATCATAGGAGCAGGAAAGCTTGACGTTTCAGGCCGAGACCCTTCATCAGAAATGGGGGAGGGGAAGAGGGTTCTGAAATAAATAGGGAGAGAGGGGGAGGTGGATAGAAGATGGATAGAGGAGAGAGTCGGTGGAGAGAAGACAGACAAGTCAAAGATACGAAACCCTCTTCCCCTTCTCCATTTCTGCTCCTATGGTGCTGCTTGGCCTGCTGTGTTCATCCAGCCCCACACCTTGTTATCTCGGATTCTCCAGCATCTGCAGTACCTTTTATCTCTGATACAGTTTTCTTTCAATGGTTTGATCTATTGTGATCTGGAGTGTACAGTGTGAAAGAGCGCATTACTTACTCATTCTTGGTATTGAGAACTTTGCTGGCAACGTCTTTGGAACAAAGAACAATATAGCGCAGGAACAGGCCCTTCAGCCTTCCAAGTCTGTGCCAACACATTTTGCCTTTCCATACTAAAGCTATCTTCACTTACAGGATCCCTCTATTCCCTTCCTAGTCATGCATTTGTCCAGGTGCATCTTGAATGCTGCTATTGTGTCTGCTTCCACCACCTCCTCCAGACACTCATCACCCTTTGTGTGAAAAACTTGCCTCGCTCATCTCTTTTAAAGCCCCTGCACCTTGAATCTGTGTCTCCTAGTAATTGACCCCTCCACCCTGGGGAAAAAGCCTCATACTTTTCACTCTATCTATGCCATTCACTATCTTATAAACTTCTATCAGGTCGCCCCTCAACCTCCTGCGTTCGAGTGAAAACAAACCCAGTCTATCCAACCTTTCTTCATAGCTCAAATCTCCCATACCAGGCAGCATCCTGGTCTTATTGTTCATCCTGAATTGCTTTTGAGGGAGTGACGCTTGGCCAACTGTTTGCACTTCTCCGGTCTGTGTCCAGCCATAGTGCCGTTAGGAAGAGAACGGCGGGATTTTGACCCAACTACAGTGTAGAAACATTGGCAAGACTGACGATAATCACGAGAGTTTAGATGAATGAGAAGCAATCAAATTGAGGTTCTGTGCAATGCTAAAGACGATTGACAATATAGATGAAGAGCAGGTGTCTTGCCTTATGGGGCAATCTAGAATGAGAGGTCATTGTTTTAGGTTAAGGGGTAGGAAATTTAAACACTGATGAGGAGAAATCACTTCTCTCAAAGGATCATCAATCTGTAGAATTCACTACCCCAGAGTGTGGTGGATGCCAGGTCCCTGAATAAATTTATGGAGGAGATGGACAGTTATTTAATTAATAAAGGGTTAAAAGTTGGTGGAGCAGGCAGGAAAGTGTAGTTGAGGCCAAGACGAGTTTAGCTGAGATGATATTTAATGGCGGAGCAGGCTCGAGGGGGCTGAACTGCCTACTCCTGCTCTTAGTTCTTATGCTCCAGACCCATAGCAATGTGGGAACAAATCACTGCTGATGCTGGAATCTGTACTGAAAACAAAAAATGCTGGAAATCACAGCAGGTCAGGCAGCATCCATGGAGAGAATGTAATGTTTTGAATCTGTACGATTCTTCATTAGAGCTGATATGAAGTGTGGAGGGGACCGTATTTATGCAATATCGGATTGTGAGAATGGCAGAGTGTTCATAAATGCTGTCCCCTCCGCACTTTACATCAGCTCTGATGAAGAGTCATCTAAACTCAAAACGTTAGCTTGCTTTCTCTCCATGGATGCTGCCTGAGCTTTTGTGAAGTCCAGCATTTGTTGTTTTCAGTACAGCAATGTAGTTTTTTTTTCTTTATTCATGCACAGGATGAGGGTATCGCTGACTAGGCCAGCATTTATTGGCCATCTCTAATTGCCCAGAGGGCAGTTAAGAGTCAATCATATTACTGTGGGTCTGGAGTCACATGTAGGCCAGACCAGGTAAGGACGGCAGTTTCCTTCCGTAAAGGGCATTAGTGAACCAGGTGGGTTTTCTGACAATCGGCAATTGACCCCTAGTTGCCCTCAAGGATGAAAAATGGTCAGTGATGCCCACATTCCACAAATGGAAAAAAGAGCTTGCAATTTTTTTTAACCAGAAATTGATTCCTTTTTGCCTGGTACATCTAAAAAAGACGTTAACAGCAACTTTTAAACTGGGATTGCATGTATACTCGAAGAACAATCAGCGTGAGTTTGCAAGTTTACAGTCATGCCTCACAATGCCCTTTCCCGATTTCACACAGGAAGGAAATGTTCACCGTGCTTCTTGATCACTGACTGAGCAGGAACCAAATTTCCTGATGAATCAGAAACAAATTTCACAATTACCATCTGTACTGACTGCTGTGAAGGGAATTTGGAAAGGCAGTGTATGGTGTGCAGTTGTATTTCTACTTTTTGCAGGCATTTAACAGAAAATGAATGAATAAATAACACCTTTCCCGACCTCAGGGTGTCAGGCGTTGAGGTATTACATTGACATGTAGTCATTGTTTGTAATGTTGGGAACCAAATGGAGCACTGACAGACAGCATCATGACAGTAGCTAAACTGTCTCCTGTCAGTTGTCTGTTTGGAGATAAATGTAGACCCAGGACACTGAGTATGAAACCCCACTTCTTTTTCAAACCAATGGGATCTTATGTGTTCGCCTGAGAGGGCAAATTGTCTCCTCGTCTAAAGTCTCTTCAGAAAGATGTCATTTGATGGCCTAGAGGCATTATCGCTGGGTTGTTAATCCAGGGGACCCAGATAATGTTCTGGAGAGCAGGGTTGAAATCCTGCCATGACGGAATTTGAATTCAGTAAATATCTTGAAGTAAGAGTCTAATGATTGATTTGAATCCATTGTTGGGGGGGGAGAATCCCCCTTGTTCATTAACGCCTTTTTGGGAAGGAAAATGCCATCCTTACCTGGCCTGGCCTCCATGGTTGACTCTTAACTGCCCTTGAGGCAATTAGGGATGGGCAATAAATGCTGCTGAGATGAATTTAAAAAAAACCCTTCCACAGTGCAGCACACACTGTGCTTGATTGTCAGTCTACATGGTACTAGGAGGACAGTAGTTCCACACACTCATCCCATCAACATAATGTCAGTAATCTGCAGTGTGGCTCAATTATTAGTACTCAGTTCCCTCTACTCCAGATTTTTGAGCATAAAAATCTAGGCTGATACTCCAGTGCAATGGTTCCACAGATGAGGAGCTTCAGTGGTGAAGGATGGATTGGGACTGTTCTCCTTGGAGAGAAACAAGGCTGAGAGGAGATTTGATGGAAGCTTTCAAAATCATGAACAGACTGTAGAGGAGATAGGGAGAATCTGCTCCAGTTCAGAAAAGGAAAAAGAACATGACAACATACATTCAAAGTGATGGACAAATGAATCAAGGGCAATGTGAATACAAGTTATTTCACACAGTCAATTGTTAGGGTATAGAAAGCACTGCCTAGGAATGTGGTGGAGGCAGATTCAACTAAAGCTTTCAAGAGGGGCTTTGGATAGTTATTTGGGTAAAAGTAACGTTCAGGGATATGAGCAGAAACCAGGGAATCAGCACTTGTTAATAGAAACAGTGCAAGCACATTGGGCTGAATGGCCTCTTCTGTGCTGCAACTGCTCTGTGATTCTGTAATATCAAAGAGGTATTTCCCTTTTAATCATAGTGTCATAGAGTAATACAGCATGGATGCAGGCCCTTCAGCCCAAACTGGTCCATGCTGACCATGGTGCCCATGGAATGAGTATTTTGAATGAGACAGTAAACAGACACACATCTATCTGATCCAGCAAATGTAAAAGGACTCATTTTGAACAGGAGAGAGGAGTTTCCCACAGTGTGCTGAACCACAGTATTCCTCAATCATCATCCGAAAAAAGAAAGCTGATCAGGAACATGTTGCTATTTGTGGGAGCTTGCTGTGCACATATTGGCTGCTGGATTTCTTGCATGACAACAATGATGACATTTCAAACAGGGCTGAATTGGTTGCAAAAATGTTTTGAAGCATTATGAAATCATAAATGACTGTCTAATTGTGCCAGATTGTTTTCAAATTCAAATGCCATTCAACTTAAATGTGAGAGACGTAACTGGGAAACATGAAGATGACATAAAGAATTGAAGGAGAGTTGTTAAGATCCACTAGATCCATTGGATCAGAAATTGGCTGGCTGGAAGAAGACAGAGGGTGGTGGTTGATGGGAAATGTTCATCCTGGAGTTCAGTTACTAGTGGTGTACCGCAAGGATCTGTTTTGGGGCCACTGCTGTTTGTCATTTTTATAAATGACCTGGATGAGGGCGTAGAAGGATGGGTTAGTAAATTTGCGGATGACACTAAAGTCGGTGGAGTTGTAGATAGTGCAGAAGGATGTTGCAGGTTACAGAGGGACATAGATAAGCTGCAGAGCTGGGCTAAGAGGTGGCAAATGGATTTTAATGTGGAAAAATGTGAGGTGATTCACTTTGGAAGGAGTAACAGGAATACAGAGTACTGGGATAATGACAAGATTCTTGGTAGTGTGGACGAGCAGAGAGATCTCGGTGTCCATGTGTTTAGATCCCTGAAAGTTGCCACCCAGGTTGATAGGGTTGTTAAGAAGGCATATGGTGTGTTAGGTTTTATTGGTAGAGGGATTGGGTTTCGGGGCCATGAGGTTATGTTGCAGCTGTACAAAACGCTTGTGCGGCCGCACTTGGAGTATTGCGGACAGTTCTGGTCGCTGCATTGTAGGAAGGATGTGGAAGCATTGGAAAGGGTGCAGAGGAGATTTACCAGGATGTTGCCTGGTATGGAGGGAAGGTCTTATGAAAAAAGGCTGAGGGACTTGAGGCTGTTTTCGTTAGAGAGAAGAAGGTTAAGAGGTGACTTAATAGAGACATGCAAGATGATCAGAGGATTAGATAGGGTGGACAGTGAGAGCCTTTTCCCTCAGATTGTGATGGCTAGCACGAGGGGACATAGCTTTAAATTGAGGGGTGATAGATATAGGACAGATGTCAGAGGTAGGTTCTTTACTCAGAGAGTAGTAAGGGCGTGGAATGCCCTGCCTGCAACAGTAGTAGACTCGCCAACTTTAAGGGCATTTAAATGGTCATTGGATAAACATATGGATGATAATGGAATAGTGTAGGTTAGATGAACTCACGTTGGTTTCACAGGCTGGCGCAACTTCGAGGGCCGAAGGGCCTGTACTGCGCTGTAATATTCTCTGTTCTATGTTCTACTAGGAGTAAGGTGTTGTAAATTAAACCGTGCTATTCCAGAAGTTGTACCAAATTTTAAACAGTTTTTCAAACATATGTACAGTATCCAAATTTACCTGAATTTCAAATCAAGGTTAATAAAAAAATATGATCAGCTATCTAAAATCAGCTATCTGTTCTGAACAGGAATTGTTATTTATAATGTGTAATTAGCCTATAGCTGTAAGTAAACTGATATAAACCATTGGCATATAACGCCACCAACTAAAACTCTAATCCCATTATAAACTCCTCCTTAAACACATAGACAAATCGATAGGCAAAATAGATTATTGGCAGAGATAGCAGAAACTGGAAAGTCTGTTCAATGAGAGATAATAGGTACTGCAGATGCTGGAGAATCCGAGATAACAAGGTGTGGAGCTGGATGAACACAGCAGGCCAAGCAGCATCATAGGAGCAGGAAAGCTTGATGTTTTGGGCTTCGACCCTTCATCAGAAATGTTGTTTCCTGATTTGACTATTGAGGTGTTCCTTCTTCAGCTGGCCAGGCCCTTAGTGTTCAGTTGTTTTTCTGTGGAAACTTTTACTGGCTTGACAGAATACAAAATTCCCTTGGAAAATGTTTCTGAATTTTTAATTCAAGAGTGACAGCCCACTGCAATTTCTGTAGGAAAGGTAACTGGTTTTCCATTTGTTTAAATTGAGATTTTGACTGCAGAGAGCAGACAGCTTCCATAACAAAAGGATACACTGCTGTGTCTTTCCTTTCCTCTGTATTTTTGTCTTTGTAACTTGTTTCTAGTTCCAATCCACTTAGTTTGCTGAAAACCAATCAGCTTCCCTTCTTCCTCGGCTTGTGATCATCTGAACATTGCAAACGCATAGATACAAAAGCAGAGTTCACAGTTATTGTTGAATTAGGTTAGTGAGAGAGGTAGAGAGAGTGAAAGACCTAGATAAATTAGATAAGGTGTTAACAAGGGCATATGGGATGCATTTCTTCATTGGGCAGGACATTGAGTGCAAGAGCGGCAATGTAATTTGAGAACTGTATAAGACACTGGGTAGGCCACAGCTAGAGTACATTATACAGTTTGGTCAACAAATTACAGGACAGATGTAATTGCACTAGAAAGAAGACAGGGAAGATCTAGAAAGATGCTACCAGGACTTGTAAGTCACAGAGACAAAAACAAAGTTGCTGGAAAAGCTCAGCAGGTCTGGCAGCATCTGTGAAGGAGAAAACAGAGTTAACGTTTTGGGTCTGGTGAACCTTCCTCAGAACTTGTAAGTCACTGGTATGAGGAAGGATTGACTGTGAAAGGGTTGTTTTCCTTTGAATAGAGACGTGGCTTAATCAAGGCATTAAAAAAAATGAAGGTCTTGAAAAAATGCACAGGAAAGACCTTTTTACCCTAACTAAGCCTATCAGAGATACTGGTCAAAGGTGATTAGTAGAAGGATTAGAGGGCACATGAGAGAAAAAAAAACTTTCACATTCACTGCCTTGTTTGGTAATGGAGGCAGGAATCCTCAACTCAGTAAAAAAGGAATAGAGATAGTAGGAACTGCCGATGCTGGAGAATCTGAGATAAAACGTTGTGGAGCTGGATGAACACAGCAAGCCAAGCAGCATCAGAAGAAGAAGGGTTTTCTGAAGAAGGGTCCCGACCCGAAACGTCAACTTTCCTGCTCCTATGATGCTGCCTGGCCTGCTGTGTTCATCCAGCTCCACAACGTTTTATCACTAAAAAGGAACCTGGGTCTGTTGCTAAAGTGCTAAAACCTGCAAGGTTATACATCAGGTGCTGTTGAGTGGGATCAGATTGGGAGGCTAGATTATGTAGCTAGCACAGGTACAAGGGCTGACTGGCCTCTTTCTGCTCTGCTCCAACCCTTCTCTAGTTCAAATGTCAAGGAATCTAGGACTTTTCATGTCACAGCCTGGTCTCAGTGCTGACATGTGCTTTCTGTCTAAGTAATCACTGATGTGTTAATATTTGTCACACAAATTGTGCTAATATTTCTTTATAAGAGCAGCCTTTAATCATTCATTTCACCATCAGGGCAAACATTGGCAGCTCATCCCAAACTGTCCTTGAACTGAGTGTCTAATTTGGCCATTTCATAGGGCAGTTAAGAATCAGCCACATTGCTGTGGATCTGGAGTCACATACAGACCAGACAAGATAAGGACGGCAGATTTCCTTTCCTAAAGGGCATTAGTGAACCAGACGTTTTTTTGCAACAGTTGGTGCAAATTTCATGGCCACCATCACTGGAGCTAGGTTTTAATTCCAGAGTTATGAATTAAATTTCAATCCACCAGCTCTGTTAGTGGGATTTGACCTGAGAGCAATAGACTGGCCGTCTGGATGAGTAGTGCATTTGCAGTACCACTACATCACCTTCTATCATGGGTAAAGAGATTTGGTGCCATTTTGTGAAGGGGCTGACTGTTGGACATAATAAGGACATATTTTGACAAGAGGCTTTACCAGGGTAAGAATGATACAGACTTTGTAAATAGCACTACAACCTCAGCAAGTTCATTACTGTATCTCAAAGTCATGGACATTGATTGGATTTTGACTAACTGGTGTTTTCTCTATTTTCCCCCTCATTTCATTCCCTCTGCTGCTTTTTCCCCTGCAACTGGAATTCTTCCGACTGGAAATGGGCATGGTATTTTCTCCATTTTTCTCTGGAATTGTCCATCAACAACCGTCGGCCCTCTCTGAAATAGGTAAGGTACATTCTTTTCAGCTTCAATCTGAAGCCTTAACCCACGAGTGTAGTTACTCACTGAATGTTTGCTGTTTGCTGAAATATTCAATTTTTTTTTGTGCGCAGTCTCACTTCGGAAAATGTTTTCCAACATGGTGTGGGAGCAGAAAATATTACTGACGGTTTCCAATTGTGTTGTAATGACTGCAGAGAATCATAAAATGACATAATATCAGAGGAGGCCACTCAGTCCTCTGTTATCTACTTGAAATTGGTTTCCAATTTGTCCCATTCTCTCACCTTTCACTTTCCTTATTGGCCTGTAATTATTTCCTTCTAGAAATCAAATTGTCTTTTGAAACAAGCTTTTCAAAAGGGCAGTGGAAACCAGATGTCAGTGGTAACTTTCCAAATGGTGACATTCCCCCTTCAAGCACTTAACGCAATCAATTTTGATTACTATTGATTCTGTTATCATCACCATTATCCAGTGAACCTTGATCATGGTGGTGGGTTTAAAGCTTCTTTTGTTCTAACTGAGAGCTGAGGGTGTAAGTTCAGACAAAAATAGCATAACTAATTTCTTTCTGGAATAGTTGAGTTGGAGAGAGAATCAGCTGTTACTGTGGGGACAGTTAACTGTCCAGGTTATTCCGTTACATAAGAATGGACCTGAAATGTTAACTGTTTCTTTCTTTACAAATGCCACCCGAACTGATGACCATTTCCAGCATCTCTGCCTTTATTTCAGATTTCCCGCACCCACAGAATTTTGTTTGTATTTGCCCACTATATTCAACTATAGGAATAATTTTTTTACATGGAAGAATAAAATGAATCTTCCACTCGGGTAGGCCATTCATTTCACTTACCTGCAGATTTGCTACCACTGGGAGATGTTGAAAACAAGTGAGAAGTGATAGAATTGTCTTTCTCGACTCTATGATTGAATGGAACAGAGGTTTTGCAGGAGAATTTGCTTTTCAGTTCAGTACACATATAATTATGTTGATGCTATGACCATGAAAGACACAGATAGACAGTATTTCTTGTAAAATTTTTCAAACAAAGCTGGCTGGTAGCTATTGTACCTAATGTCTGACGGAAACAAGGAATAATAAAATATTCTGACTCTCATGCACATGTCTTCAAGAATTCACACATAGACACACAAGAAAGTTACAAAGTGGGAGAGTAGATGTCAAAATTAAAAGTTCGTCGATAAATGATCAACATGATAGATTAATGATTTATGTGGTTTGTGGCTGGGCCTGTTTCACTTATTGAAATTTGGATAATTTAATGGTATGCTGAACAATTGCATCAGTTTCGCTGGAGTCAGTGGTTGGTGGTTTGATACATTTAGATGCTGTCTCTGATATATGGCTTGTTAGACAACAGGCAGGGCTGACTGGTTGGAAGGTCATAGAGGTGAGAGAGAGAGAGAGGTGTGAATGCCCACTAAATGTCTTTCTTCTTTGGCACTTCTCCTTCGTCTACTGGCCTGGAGAGAAGCATTTAATTAATTGACAAAAGAGAGTGAAGTTGGCTCAATCCATGATGTCGTTTCAACAACCGACCAGTCCCCTAAACATGGTCATCATAAGTTGATCCCATGTCCTCTGATGAATGATGATTACGGTCTGCCTTTTCAAACAGGGACCATTATCAGTAGTGATTGTGTCCAACATGTTGCTTCACCACCTGCCGAATGCACAAATGCTGTCTGGATGTTTTGTGAATGGATCGGCAAACATATCATTCACATTACTACAAAGATAATTGTCTCTGATTGATTCTTCTAGACAGTCTGCCTCCACTTTAATGTCTTCAAACTTTGTATGTTGTTTCCATGCAAATGTTCGGCCATCTTAGAATCTGTTGTCATTTAGTCTTTTAAAAGTCAATCCATTCAATAAATGACGTCGTTTTTGTTATAAAGCATGGCTTTATCATACCACATAGCATATGTTTTCATAGATCAAGCATCTTAATTCTGAAATGAACGATATCGCTGAGTGATGAAGTCTAGACAAGGACATATTCTTTATCAAAAAGTGAAATTACTGGAGAAACTCATTAGGTCTGGCAGCACATGTGGAAAGAAAGCAGAGTTAAAGTTTTAAGTCCGGTGACACTTCATCAAAACTGTTAGCAGCCAGGAAAAACTCCATTTCCATATTTTCCATTTTGGTTTACTCCATTGGTGAGATTTGTGCTCCTCAAAGTGAATAGTTCAGTATGGATTAATCTCTCCTATTCCCAATTACTTAATGAAATTATTAAGCAGCACTGGGCCAGAAAGAGAAGCTATCACTGTAGAACAAAGCACTCCTTACTCTGCCTTAGTTCTCCTCTCACATAACATGGCCTTTTCGGGTTTAACTGCTAACCATGGGTTATCATACGAGGAAAGATTGAAGGGATTGACCTTGTATTCAAAGAAGTTCAGTGGAATGAGAAGTGATCATATTGAAACATAGAAGATCCTGAGATAATTCAGTAGGATAGGCAATGAGAGGGTGCTTCCTTTTATAGGACCATCTAGAGCAAGAGGATTGAGTGTAAGATTGAGAGATCTCCATTGAAGATGGAAAAGGGGAAACCGCTTTGCTTGCAAACATTTGCGGAATTTATCTCCTATCGTTGATAACTTTTGATTCCCTGGTCTGTCAAGAATCTGTCTACCACTTCCCATGAAATGATTCAATGACCGATCATTTATCACTTTCTGAGGCAGGTGAGTTCCACTGACGCAGGGCACAGAGAGAAAAAAAATAATTCTCATCTCTGTCTTAAATAGAAATGTAGAAAAATAGAAAACTTGGGCAGAAACAGGCCATTCAGCCCTTTGAACCTGCTTCAAATACAACATTAAAATCCAAAAGAACTGCTGATGCTGTAAATCAGGGAAAAAAAAAAGCAGATGTTGCTGCAAGCTCAGCAGGTATAGCACCATCTGTGAAGATAAAATCAGAGTTAACGTTTTGGGTTCGGTGATCCTTCCTCAGATCTGTCCAAATGGCTGATCATCCAACTCAGTGCCCTATTTCCGTTTCCTCCCCAAATTCTTTAATCCCTTTAGCCCTAAGAACAATATCTAACTCCTTCTTGAAGACATTCAGTGTTTTGGCCTCAACTGTGTTGTGTAGCAGTGATTTACAAAATGGTCATCATTGTCTGAGTGAAGAAATTTCTCCTCATCTCAGTCCTTAATGGCCTGCCCTTAGATGTGACCCCTAGTTCTGGGCTCCTTGATTATCGGGAGCACCCTTCCTGCATTTATCATGACTAATCCTGTGAGAATTTTGTAGGTTTGGAGACCCCTTATTTTTAAACTGCGTCCTTGAATCCTAGTGTGTCCCACAAGGAAATTTCAGAAATAATCTTTGTAGGTAAAGTACTTGGAGAGGTTTTGGAAATTTCTGGTGTGGCTTTTTTTTGACATTTCTTTTCTCATTTAGTTGTGCTTGATTCAACCTTCACCTGAAGAAGTACAAATTCACACAGAAGAAACACCATTTGGAATGTATTTTTTTGTTGTATCCTCCTTTCCTGGTCCAGAGCAAGCCGCCCAGCATTAACAGTAAAGCAAATTTCCATTCTTTTCACTTGCACGTCACATTTACTTGAGGTGCGCCCATTCTGAAAGAACTAGCCCATTAATTCCTTCACAAAGTTCTCTGATGTAAAGAAGATCTGTGGAACAAATGTAATGTAGCATAGTATTGCTATTGCAATATGCTCAATGTAATACAATTTTAGCTGATTAATTGGGTAAACTGTCGTTCTTCGTTATTCTACTTAATATATTGCTGTCTCCCTGTTGGTCCATCACCACCTAACATTACCTAATTGCCCTCTCCTTAATCTTCCAATCGTTTTGACAGTACTAGCATTTACATCGCGCCTTTTCATGTTTAACAGATAATTAACTCCTTTTGATGTGTCGCAACTGTTGGAACAGAGAGAAATATGGTAGAAACACAATAAGGCTCCAATGAAGCAGCAATGATATGAATAGCCAGATAATATGTTCCACTGATGTTAGTTCAGGGATAAGTAATGACTGGGACACTGTAAAGAGAGCACAGTTGCTCTCCTTTGAAGCAATATCTTGGACTCTTAAGAAACCACTTTATTAAAAGGGGATCTGGGTTGAATGTCTATCCAGAACATTGTCCTTGGCAATGTAGGATCTCATTAGAAGAAGGACCCTGAGCTTCCAGTTGCTTGCCACTTCAACACCACCTTGTTCCTTGCCCAACACCTCTGGTTCAGACTTGAAGTGCTCCAGTGCAAGCTGCAAGAACAGCACCTCATTTTACGCTTGGGAGCTCTTCAGCTTCAGGACTCAATATCGAGTCTGTCAACGTGGTCTATTGCATCCGCTGCTCCCGATGTGGCCTCCTATACATCAGTGAGACCAAGCGGAGGCTCAGATACCGCTTTGTAGAGCACCTGCGCTCTGTTCACATCAAGAAAAAATCCCACTTCCTACAGATTAAGGGGGTGGCCATGAGAACCCACATGGGCCCAAGCTATGCCTGCCTCTTCATAGGATACATGGAACAGTCCCTCTTCTGCAGCTACACTGGCCCTATCCCCCACCTCTTTCCCGCTACATTGATGACTATCAGCACCGCCTCATGCTCCCACGAGGAACTTGAACAGTTCATCAACTTTACTAACACCTTTCACCACAACCTCAAGTTCACTTGGACCATCTCTGATACCTCTCTCTCCTTCCTGGACCTCTCTGTCTCTATCTCTGGTGACTGCCTCAAAACTGATATCTATTTCAAGCCCACCGACTCCCACAGCTACCTAGACTACACCTCCTCTCACCCACCTTCCAACAAGAATGCCATCCCCTATTCCCAATTCCTCTGCCTCAGCCGCATCTGCTCCCAACATGGGGAGTTCCACTCACAAACATCCCAGATGTCCTCATATTTCAAGGACGGCAACTTGTCTTCTTCGGTGGTCAAAAATGCTCTTGACCGCATCTCTTGCATTTCCTACACCTCTGCCCCCACAGCCCCTCCCCGCAACAAAAACAAAGACAGAATCCCCCTTATCCTCACATATCACCCCATTAACCTCCAAATTCAATGCATCATTCTCCATCAGCTTCAATCTGACCCCACCACCAAGGATATATTTCCCTCCCCACTCTTATATGCCTTCCGCTCTCTCCATGACTCCCTTGGCCGCTCCACACTCCCCACTGGCCCCACTAGCCCCACTATCCCCGGAACATTTCCCAGCAACCGCAGGAGGTGCTACACCTGTCCCTACACCTCCCCCCTCACTCACCTGCATTCAAGGCACCAAAAAAACCTTCCACATCCAACAGAGGTTCACCTGCGCATCCGCTAACGTGGTATATTATATCTGCTGCTCCCAATGTGGTCGCCTCTACATCGGTGAGACCAAGCAGAGGCTCGGAGACCACTTTGCGGATCACCTACGCTCTGTTCGCCACAAACGACAACACCTTCCAGTTGCGAACCACTTCACCTCTCTCTTCCACTCCCTGGACGACATGTCCATCCTGGGCCTCCTCCAGTGTCACAATGACGACACTTGGAAACTGGGTTGCCACCCAGGTTGATAGGGCTGCTAAGAAGGCGTACGGTGTGCTAGGTTTTATTGGTAGAGAGATTGCGTTTCGGAGCCGTGAGGTCATGTTGCAGCTGTACAAAACTCTGGTGCAGCCGCACTTGAAGTATTGCGTACAGTTCTGGTCGCCACATTATAGGAAGGATGTGGAAGCATTGGAAAGGGTGCAGAAGAGATTTACCAGGATGTTGCCTGGTATGGAGGGAAGGTCTCATGAGGAAAGGCTGAGGGACTTGAGGCTGTTTTCGTTAGAGAGAAGAAGGTTAAGAGGTGACTTAATAGAGACATGCAAGATGATCAAAGGATTAGATAGGGTGGACAGTGATAGCCTGTGATGGTGATGGCTAGCACAAGGGGACATAGCTTTAAATTGAGGGGTGATAGATATAGGACAAATGTCAGAGGTAGATTCTTTACTCAGAGAGTAGTCAGGGCGTGGGATGCCTTGCCTGCAGCAGTAGTAGACTCGCCAACTTTAAGGGCATTTAAATGGCCATTGGATAAACATATGGATGATAATGGAATAGTGTTGGTTAGACGAGCTTCACTTTGGTTTCGCAGGTCGGCGCAACATCAAGGGCCGAAGGGCCTGTACTGCGCTGTAATGTTCTATGTTCTATGAGTAACACCTCACAATCCGCCTTAGGAGCCTGCATATAAACTTACATTTGCCTAGCTACCATCAATTCTGATGACGTGTCACTCACTCTGAAACGTTAACTCTGATTTGCCTTCGCAGATGCTGCCAGACCTGCTGAGCTTTTCGAGTAATTTCTGTTTTTGTAGCTCATTAGGACTGCAAACCTGGGCTGTGTGTTCAGGGCTCTACAATGGGACTTGAATGAAGCATTTTCTAACTCAGAAGTGAGAGCCACACCTCAGAAGCAAGGGTGGCACACAGGGGAAATGCACAGGACACTGTTCCTTTCAGCCACATGAACCAGTATTGTGCCAGCTTTACCCTGTTGTTCCTTTCCACATTGCTAAATTTTCATCAAAGCCAATGGTCGTCTTTATTGCATTGTTAATTTTAAATCTGATATAGTTTAATGTTTGTTAAGCAAAGGTATGGGCCAAAGTATAGAGTTAGGTCAGCCTAAGGATAGATCAGCCATGATGTTTATTGAATATTGGAACATGCTTGAGAGGCAGAATTTCTCAATTTCTAGTCCTGCATTCCTATTTGTGAACAGGATTCCCAATCCCAATCTGGCATCTCTATCCTCCTATAGAAATAGAGGAGGGTTTGCATTGATAGGACGCTTTTCATAACCTTAAGTTGTCTCAAAGCACTCTGTGGTCAATTCAATAGTATTGAAGTTTAGTCTTTTGTAATACAGGAAACACAGCAGCTAGTTAGCTCACTACAAGCTCCCACAGACAACAGTGACATAATGATGAAATGGTCTATGTTAATGATCTGTCAGCTGGGGGCTATGGGGAGAACTCCCCTGTTCCCATCCGAAACTGGGGGGAAGGGGTCTTTTACATCCACTTGAGAATGTGGGTAAAGCCTCAGTTTGAGAGACAGCCAGCCTGTGCAATGGTTTTTCATTACCGCACTGGAAGTATCAAGTATTTTTGTCATTTCTCTTTCATCACATTCTTAAATTTGGAGAACCAGAATGGTTCTCCAGTTGATATAATCTCACACTGAATCCGACCCTTTCACTTAACATTTTAGACAGAACAGTTTCAATTAAATTGTGCAGTTGCCCCTCAGTCATAGCAGAGTTAAAATTACACTGGAGGAGTTAGCATAGCTCTTGATTCCCTTGCCAGGGAAGAAGGTCCATCCGATCTCACAAAGTGTGGGAATGCAGCATTCCAGTAGAATCTGGATAAACTTTGTTGTCTCTGCTGGAAGGAAGGGGCTGTGTCCCAGGACATCTCTGAGGCAGTGACTGTGACCCTGTGCATGAACAGCTCTTGAGATAACATCTCTCTGAGTATTGTGGCAAAGGTATTTGCTTGTGTTGCTGATTTTGCTGTCCAATAAATGTTTGGGATGAAAAATAAGACTTGGTACCAATCCTTCATGAATGCCATTGGTTATGCAATGTACAAATGAAAAGAAAATCAGCATTTACATTGAAGACAGAAGTCCCAAGGCAGATAGAGAGAAACCTTTCCCTTTAGCAGAGGGGTCAATAACTAGGTGGTACAGTTTTAAGGTGAGAAGTGGGCGGCTTCTAAGATAGGGTTGGAGGTTAGATGGACCTTAGGCTTAGGGTAAAAGTTCGGCACAACATCATGGGCCGAAGGGCCTGTACTGTACTGTGCCGTACTATTCTATGTTTCATGAGGATTTGAGGAGCTTTTATTTCTCCCAGAGAATGGGTACCTGGAACTCAATGCCTAGACGGACAATAGAGGCAGGAATCCTGAATACATTTAAAAATGATTTAGATGAACAGTTCAAATGCTATAGCATTTGCTATAAATCAAGTGCTGGAAAATGTGATTCAAAGAGATGGATGTTTGAGAGCCGATGTGAACACGATGAGCCAAAGGCATTTCCTCCTTTCTGTAAAATCTTGATAGTCTCTTCCAGATTCCATTATTTTCCAGATGAAAGCAAATCCTGAACCAGTCTTCTAGTTCCAGCAATGCTGCCCCCCAGCCCTCCACTACTCATCCCAGAAACCTCATATTCTGAGGATTTCATTTAAACTACGCATTTTGAAAAAAAAGTGCAATTTCACTTGAAGAATCAAGGAGGGAGGAAGGTAAAAATGTTATCAAGTTAAAGAAGCTTTAAACCCACTCAGACAGTCTGGATAAATGACTTTGTCATGGCTGATGCTGTTCTATATGAGAACGTTACTAACAATTCATTCGTGTCAGGGTTATGCATGTACAGAATTTCCTAATCCCTTGTAAATGTTACTGAACAAAAAAGGGGTTTTATTTGTTGCTGAAGTTCCTGGTTATGCTGTCACTCAGTCAAACAGGAGCAGCTAATAAGTCTTTCATACCAAGCATGTAGTTATTGGTGTTAAAAAGATGTGTTTGTCCGAGATCTAAATTTCCGTTTTATTATCTTTGCAAATGCCCATTAAAGATTCCTGTTTGACTCTATTCTATCTTGTCATTAATGGTCTCTCATGTCAATCCCTGCCTCAAATGTATTTGCTTTCTTGCCATTTCTTTCTGTCATCTGTGTGATAGCAATGTTTAAAAGGCTTTCAGACGCACGCATGAATAGGCATGGAATAGAGGGATATGAAGCATTAGTTTGGACTAATCTGAAATCGTGATGGATGCAGACATGGTGGGTCAAAGGGCCATGTCCAATGCTGTACTGTTCGGTGTTATATTTTGCAAATTCTAACTCAGTTGACATCACATTCTGCACTTGAACCGTAAGGTTCTGGGTTTAGGTTTCATTCTGGGATTTGAATTCAGTCTGACATACCCATTGCAAAACTGAAGGAGCAGCGTGCCAACCTTTGGATGAGATGCTAAACACAGACCCATCTGCTCCCTCAGGTGAACATAGAGGCTTGTGTAACTCTGTTTCAAAGAAAATGCTGTCTTATCGTTTGAGAGCTGCAGAGAATTCTTACTGAATCAAAAAGATTTTGTTGCCATCAAAGTAGGCCATTGGCAAAGTGACCATTTAGAAAAAGGGTGAGGGATATTGATGGGGAACACATAGTCTGTTTGTTACACTTGATCATCTGTAAGGCGAAGCAAGGTGCCATCAATAGTGCTGTCAGACAGGCCCTGCTCAGTGACACCCAACTTCGGTTCTGCCAGGGCCTCTCAGCTCCTGATCTCATTACATAGACAAGAGATCTGAATTCCAGAGGTGAGGTAAGAGTGATATCGAGGCCCCATTTGACTGAGTGTGACATCAAGGATCCCTAACAAAACTGCAATCAGTGGATACTGGGGGCAAGTTCTCTGCTGGTTAGAGTCATACCTGGCACATAGGAGGACGGTTGTGGTTGTTGGAGGTTAGTCAACTCAGCTGCAGGACATCACTGCAGGAATTGTTCAGGGTAGAGTCCTAGGCCCGGTCACCTTTAGCTGCTTCATCAATGAACTTCCCTCTTTTATAATGTCAAAAGTGGGAATGATTGCACAATGTTCAGCACCATTTGTGATTCCTCAGGTACTGAAGCAGTCTATGTCCAAATGCAACAAGATCTGGACAATATCCGTGCTTCTGCTGAGTGGCTAGTAACATTTGCGACAAGAAAATGTCAGACAATAAGAGATCTCCAATATGAGATGATCTAACCACTGTCCCTTGACATTCGATGGTGGTACTGAATCCCCCACTCACGACATCCTGGGAGTTATCATTAACCAGAAACTCAATTGGACTCACAACATAAACACAGTGGCTACAAGAACAGGTCAGAGACTAGGAATAATGCAGAGAGTAACTCACCTCCTGACTTTCCAAAGCCTGTCCATCATCTCCAACATACAAGCAAGGAGTATGATGGAATACGCCCACTTGCCTGGATGGGTGCAGCTCTAACACCAGCTAGGACATGTAGATTGATTGGCATCATATCCATAAGCATCCACTTCCTCTAATGCCATGTACTATCTACAAGATGCACTGCAAAAATTCACCAAAGATCCTGAGGCAACACCTTCCAAACGCATAATCACTTCCATCTAGCAGAACAAAGATGACAGATACACAGGGACACCACTACCTGCAAATGCCCCTCCAAGCCACTCAACGTCCTGACTTGGAAATAAATCACCATTCCTTCACTGTTGCTGGGTCAAAATCCTGGAACTCCCTATGCAAGACCATGGACTGCAGCGGTTCAAGAAGGCAGCTCACCACCACCTTCTCAAGGGCACCTAGGGATGAGTAATAAATGCTGGTCGGACCAGTGGTGGCCACATCCTATAAGTGAATAAAAAAAACTCCCTATTTTGATGTTTAATGAGTACTTCATAATTATTTGTGGGGAAAACAAGGTTAAGTTTAAAGGCAGGTGATGGGATAAGAACCTCCATTCATCCCAAGTCAACCCATGATTTCAGCATCGGTATCTTGCCAACTATTTTTATAGGTTCTTAGCATATTCTTTTTATTGAATTTTGAATGGGTTGTGGATGTCACTTGTGTTGGCTGTCCATTCTTCTTGCTCCTGGCTTGCTGGACCGCTTCAGAGGCAGTTAAAAGTCAACTCTTGACTGTGGGTCAGGCATTACATATTTCCTTCCCTAAAGGACATGAGTGAACCAGATGGGGTTTTCCCCTACAATCAACTATGGATTCATGGTCATCATTAGAGCCTTAATTCCAGATTATTATTGAATTCATATTCAACCATCCACCATGGTGAGATTTGAACCCAGGCCCCCAGGGCATTCCCTGGATTAACAGCGCAGTGGTAATATCACTAGGTCATTGATAGCCTATGACCACTGCCTGTATCATTATGACCATTATCGAACCATTGCCTGTATCATTATGACCATTACCAAGCCATTGCCTGTATCATTATGACCATTACTGAGACAAGCTTCCATCTGAAGACTTTATTAATTGAGTTTAAATCGCATCATTGTGGGATTTGAACCTATGTTCCTGAGCCTTTGATTTGGTAGTCTAGTGACATGACCACTCCTTCTTCTGGATGGGCAATGCATGTACGTGTGTGGTGCTGCTCACTTGCCAGCCTGCTTGTGTTATTTTTATTTCTGATTTCTCACCAAGGAATTCACAATATTTATATGAACTTTGTATGAGTTCTGTCTCATGGAGTGAGCTACAAAGCAGCAGATTTAAAACGTTACGAATGAGAAACAAGAGTAGACCAGTTGGTGCTTCGAGCCTGCGCTGCCATTCTGCAAGATGACGGTTGAACTGAGTTCAAATAAATGATTAAGTATTCATTCGTTAATATCACATAGCACAAGCTTATACTAGGCTATTCACGCCTCAATCTGCTCTTATCCAGCCTCTCTGCAGTTAGCATCAGGGCAATACATGAGACTCTATTGATGCAGTAGGACATCATTCAACAGGTTTAATGCTTGTTTATAGGGTAAAACTCTCATCTGTGTTTCAGGGTAAAACTCTTGTTCTTGTTTTCAAGCCCAAAATCTGTTCCATCTTTCTGTGCTTCCCCAGGTTTTTCACTGCAACATTGACACCCACACCTTCAGCCACCTCAGCATTTTACTCTGGAAATTCATGCTTAAACATGTCTACCTCACCTTTTTCCTTTTAAGTATCTTCCAACCGGGGTATACCTAAACCACATGGGCTATCCTCATTTAAGAAGGTGACTCACTCTTCTGTCATCTTAAGGCTATTTAGATTTCGGCAATAAATGGAGGACACTCAGGTCCCTCAATAAATAAGAATGAAAAAAAAGTCTCTTTAAAATCCCTTTCTTTGATCAAACTTTTTTGGATCACACATCTCCTTGTGTGGTTTGCTATCAAACTCTTTCTTATATTCCTGTTGTGAATTAGATTGAATTTCAAAGAAAGACCTGCAATTGGATAGCACATTTCCCCAAAAAATCTCAAAACCCATGAAATGTGTCCATTGTTGTCGTGTAACTATTCCTGAGGTGCTTCATAAATGTGAGTCGGTCATTGTTTCTGAATAAAAATGGGCCAGTTCTGATTTGAGAGGTGTGCCACGAACATGCTTAGGATCGATAAAGTTCGGATCTTTTCCCAGCTCTTTCTGGATAATAGGAGCTGACTATTTCTTTTCTTCCAAGCTGCAACATCGCACAGAGTGGGTCATGTGCTGAAGAGTGAGCGTGCATGATGGATTGGAGGCTGTGTTGTTTCTAGTCTTCACTGCTGCACAGATGGAAATCCAGTCAGAAGCTGACGAAGATTAATCTCCACCCGGCCTTGAAGATAAGACTGAGGCAAAAACACAATTTATCACATCTGGATATCTACAGACCAGAGAGCTTCTGGTAAGACCCTAGGCTGCTAACACTGACACTGGCAATAAATACTTAGCCAAATAGATTATGATAGATAGCATCAAGCACATCCTTTGGCTTGTCCGCTTCTCGCCTGCAGACTCCAGGGACAGTCTGCCATGATACTACATCAAGTGATTCCTTCCCTTCTTTACTGACTATCAAGTCACCTTTCTTTGGCTGTGATGTCAGTGTTCAAAACTGTTGCTCACATTCAAGTGAGGAACATAATAGAATGTTGTGGCAGAGGTTTATTTTTCCCTCATTCAATGACAATGGAACTCCATCTATGTAAAAGTTTGTTCATTGATTTTGGGTATCAATGGCTGGGCCTGCATTTATTCCCCATCCCTAACGGCCCTAGAGATGGTGATGGTGGTTAGCTGCATTCTTGAACAACTGCAGTCACCCTCAAGTCTGTACAGCATTTGTAGCAAAGCTACTGCAGGCCATTCAGCTCATTGAGTCCATGATGGCTCCCTGCAAGAGAAAACAAACATAGAGAATGTAGGTGAAACTCAGCATGTCTGGCAGCATCTGTAGAGAGAGAGAAACAGAGCTAACTCTCCTTCTCAGCCTCTCCCCTTGTCTGAGGTGTGGTGACCCTTAGATTAAACCACCACAAGTTGTCTCTCTCGAATGACGGGCAGCCCTCTCCATAAAGCTCATGAACTGATATGATTAACACTTCTCACAACCTGCTCTGCAATCTTCAATAATTTATTTACCTAAATCCCCCAGATCCGACTGCAGCCCCTTTAGAATTGTACCGTTTTGTTTTTATCAGATATCTTTTGACTCTGTTATCGAAGGAGACTCAAATCGGACTAAAAACATCAGCTCTCTTTCTCTGTCCAGAGATGCTGCCAGACCTGTTCAGTTTCTCCAACATTCTCTGTGTTTGTTTGCTCTTGAAGAGAGCCCACCACAGACACAATGGGCTGAATGGCCTGCCATAACCATGTGACAAATGCTATAACCATTCTGTGATAAGATGGCACCACTTTCCCCTGTATAGACAATGCATTCAAGTCTCTAAAATGCTAATTAAATGATTTTTTGACCCTGAGGTTAGAGTGTGACCCACTGAGCCACAGACTAGAAATAGTCATAAATGAATTATCATAAAATCATAGAACTGTCTACAGTGTGGAAGCAGGCTATTCGGTCCATCGAGTCCACTCTGACCTCCAATAGCCTCCATTCAGGGGTTTTGGGTCAACACTATTTGCACTTTCTTTCCAAACGAATATTTTTTCAGGGGATCTTTTGGAGCTGTGAGCAGCTGGGCAAGTGTGGATCCAACTTCCATCTGTGTTCCATAGAGGAACGAAGTGGAGCATGAAGCTAGACCTTATTCTTTGCCCTCATGTGTGTCTTTTGTAACAGCGCATGGAGATTGTAAGAAAGGCAAAATACTATGTTTGCTGGAAATCTGAAACAAACAAACAGAGAATGCTGGAGAAACTCAGCAGGTCTGCCAGCAGCCTCAGATAGAGAAACAGAGTTAATATGTCGAGTCTGGTTCAGGAGAACAATCAAATTTACTTAAAAGTCTGGATCAGCACTGTGTCTTTTGTGCTCCACAAGGATCAATGTCACCTTCTGCTACCTCACACTCACAGTGTCATTTCTAACTCTCGGGCTTGATGATGCATTTTTCTGTCATGACACATGGGTCTTGTCTCCCAGCAGCCATTCCTGATTTCCCCAAGGAGGCAGCAACCTGCCAGTTCTCTAATTTGTAAGGGTCACAGAAACTCCAAGGAGATCAGGGGCAGACCTCCAGAGTTTGGTGTTGATGGTCACATATAATGTGATGAGCTCTGCAGATTGGTACAGGGCAGTCTCAAATATGGGCACAGTCGACAGTGCCCTGGAGCGGAGGTAAGCTGGTGAGTGCAACAAATCTCTCTGTCCTGGCTATTTGTCTGTCCCCATCATGGGGGAAGGAATATAAAGACCTGGGATCTGGAAGAAACGGCATCGGTACCATTTCAGATGCTTTTGGAGGTTGAGGATTGGAAGATGCCGCACAGGTCCCCAGTTGCACCTTGGAGGCAGCTGCTGGCATAAAACCTCAGGGCAGCTGTGAGCTTGATGGGCACTGGGATGGAGTGCAGTCTTTCTCAATGCAGGTCCTGCTCCAGCAGATGGCACAGCTTGGAGATGATGGGTTGGGACATCCTGAATTGGAGCTTGTGTTGTCTTTCAGCCATTTGATGAAAATGACAGTGAGGCCTGTGAATAGAGTATCCCATCATACACTTCCAGCTCCTTGGTGGATCTCACCTGCTGCTTTGTCCCTCTGGAGATTGATGACAGCAGCTGGAGCTTGTAGCTCCTGCTGGTAAACTTGTATCTGAGCTGTCTCTGAGGTAACCCCGAGACTGCTGTGATGATGTTCCATATTTGATATTCATCAGCCGATAATCCACCTGGAATGTCAGAAAGAAAACACAATTCTCATGAAGGATCTCCTGACCCCTCACATCCAAGAATGGAGCCTCATGCTTGACCTCTGCAGTGTAGCATGGACATTCCCCAAGGAGGTCATTGTCATGCCTCCATAAGGAACTCGGAGGTGTCTGAGCTTATCCAATTGTATGTCCCCCTCCACCCAAACATCAACGAATACCGCACACGCTCGGACGTCGAACAGTTTTTCCGCCACCTCCGCCTCCGCGCTTACTTCTTCACTTGTGAGCCAAACTCCCCCTCCACTGACACCTTCTCCACCTCCAACACACCCCCTCCTCCTCGACACCACCCCAAGGCCTCCTACCCTCCCTCGACCTCTTCATCTCCAACTGCAGTTGAGACATCAATCACCTCAACCTCTCCACCCCTCTCACCCACTCCAACCTCTCCCCCACAGAACATGCAGCCCTCCGCTCCAATCGGAACCTCACCACAAAACCCACGGACAAGGGACGCGCAGTTGTAGTATGGCGCACTGACCTCTACATCGCCAAGGCCAGACGCCAGCTCTTTGACACCTCCTCCCACCGCCCCCTTGATCATGACCCCACCTCCAACCACCAAAACATCATCTCCCAAACCATCCACAACCTCATCACTTCAGATGACCTCCCACCCCCAGCCTCCAACCTCATCGTTCCCCAATCCTGCACCGCCTGCTTCTATCTCCTTCCCAAAATCCACAAACCTGAATGCCCTGGCCGACCCATTGTCTCCACCTGCTCCTGCCCCACTGAACTTATCTCTACTTATCTCGACTCCATTTTCTCCGCCTTGGTCCACCTTCCTCCGTAACACCACCCACGCTCTCCACATCCTCCAAAACTTCCAATTCCCTGGTCCCCAACACCTCATCTTTACCATGGGCGTCCAGTACCTTTACACCTGCATACCCCATGCAGATGACCGAAAGGCCCTCCGCTTCTTCCTGTTCCGCAGGCCTGACCAGCACCCCCTCCACTGACAGCCTTATCCGTTTAGCCGAACTCGTCCTCACCCTCAGCAGCTTTTCTTTCAATACCTCCCACTTCCGACAGACAAAGGGGGTGGCCATGGGTACCCTCATGGACCCAAGCTATGCCTGCCTCTTTGTAGGTTACGTGGAACAATCCCTCTTCCTTAGCACATATGGATGATAGTATAAGGTAGCGGTGGAAGTTAGATAGACCTTCGGTTTTGGGTATAAGTTTGGCACAAAATCGTGGGCCGAAGGTCCTGTACTGTGCTGTACTGTTCTCTGTTCTATGTTCGAGCTACACTGACCCTAAAACCCACCTCTTCCTCTGTCACATCGATGACTGTATCGGCGCCGCCTCGTGCTCCCATGAGGAGCTCAAACAGTTCATCCACTTCACCAACACCTTCCACCCCAACCTTAAGTTCACCTGGACCATCTTTATTACCTCGCACTCCTTCCTGGACCTCTCTGTTTCCATCTCTGGTAACCACCTGGAAACCGATATCCATTTCAAGCCTAACGACTCGCACAGCTACCTAGAATACACCTCCTCCCACCCATCTTCCTGCAAAAATGCCATCCCCTGTTCCCAGTTCCTTTGCCTCCGCCGCATCTGCTCCCAGGATGCGGCATTCCACTCCCGAACATGTCGGATGTCCTCGTTTTTCAAGGACTGCAACTTCCCCCCCTCAGTGGTTGAGAACGCCTTCGACCGTGTCTCCCACATTTCCCGCAACCCATCCCTCACACCCCCTCCCCGCAATAACAACCAAAACAGAATCCCCCTCATCCTCACATACCACCCCACCAACCTCCAGATCCAACTCATCACCCTCCGACACTTCCGCCATCTGCAATCTGACCCCACCACCAAAGACATTTTTCCTTCCCCACCCTTATCTGCTTTCCGGAGGGACCACTCTCTCCCTGACTCCCTTGTCCGCTCCACACTCCCCTCCAGCCCCACCACACCCGGCACTTTTCCCTGCAACCACAGGAAGTGCTACACCTGCCCCTACACCTCCCCCCTCACCCCCATCCCAGGCCCCAAGAAGACCTTCCACATCAAGCAGATGTTCACCTGCACATCTGCTAATGTGGTATACTGTATCTGCTGTTCCTGTTGTGGCTTCCTCTACATCGGGGAAACCAAGCAGATGTTTGGGGACCGCTTTGCAGAACACCTGCGCTCGGTTCGCACTAAACAACTACACCTCCCAGTCGCGAACCATTTCAACTCCCCCTCCCATTCCGCAGACCACATGTCCATCCTGGACTTCCTGCAATGCCACAACGATGCCACCCGAAGGTTGCAGGAACAGCACCTCATATTCAGCTTGGGAACCCTGCAGCCCAATGGTATCAATGTGGACTTCACAAGCTTCAAAATCTCCCCTCCCCAACAGCATCCTAAATCCAGCCCAGCTTGTCCCCACCTCCCTAACTTGTCCTTCCTCCCACCTATCCCCTCCTCCCACCTCAAGCCCCACCCTCATCTCCTACCTACTAACCTCATCCCACCCGCTTGACCATCCTCCCTGGACTGACCTATCCCCTCCCTAACTCCCCACCTACACTCACTTTACTGGGTCCACCCTTGCCTCTTTGACCTGTCTGTCTCCTCTCCACCTATCTTCTCCTTTATCCATCTTCTATCTGCCTCCTCCTCTCTCCCTATTTATTTCAGAACCCCCTTCCCCTCCCCAATTTCTGAAGAAGGGTCTAGGCCCGAAACGTCAGCCTTCCTGCTCCTCTGATGCTGCTTGGCCTGCTGTGATCATCCAGCTCTGCACCTTGTTATCTCAGATTCTCCAGCATCTGCAGTTCCTACTGTCTCTATATGTTGTCCATACAATTTTCATGCTACATGGAGATCGGAATTAGATTGCAGTCAGTCAAAACCTCGGCTGTTTCTGTTGCAAAAGCCATGGTACTTGTCTACTTTATCAATTTAGTTTCATTTTTGCCAAAAATAGTATTTGTCCGTTCTTTTTATATTTAGTAAATCCATTTTTGCTACTTTAACCTGTCTCCCAAAGTCATCTAATGCCATTCTGTGATACAGACGGGGTAACAGTGGCTTGGAATGAGATGAATGGTCATACAAAGTGACCTTTCTCCCTCCCCTGCATCTCGTCCCCCTCTGTTCTGCACCATTCCCCATATCTCCTGTCTGTCATGGAAGAACAGTGGAGAGAATGGCCAAGCTTTCATCAGTTGTCCAATCTTTGCTTTATGAAATTCTGTGGAGAGCTGATTGTGAAAGGAAACTGCAGAAAGGAGTATTTTCATTAATTTGGCTGTTAACAGTAGAGCTGATTTAATGACATTCACAATAAACAGCCCCGATGCTTCACTTCTTGCTATGCTTGGACACTTCACATTTATATCATTAATACAATTAAGCTTTTGCACAATGGATCAAAGAAGTAGTAATAAATCTAATCATGGAGTAGGCAGATTTAATTATTCTTAGTCACGTAGCATTTTCTGAATAGTTTATGTGTTGCATGCACACGGAGGACAAACATCACTCTGAGAAATGGGCTCAGCTGTTACCACAAAGAAGAAAGAAAGAGAGAGAGCCAAAGAGTGAAAGAAATTGAAATTGAAATTGAAAGAATGAAACGAAGATAGAAAGATGGAGAGATGAGAGAAAAAAATAAAAGAATGAAAACTTTTGAAGTGTAGTCAGAGTTGGAATGTAAGAAAGTGAGGTGAAAAATCCCAATATAGTTAAGACAATGGACCCCAAGAAGAAGCAGAAGTGCTGAATTGTGCATCTGAGTAGGGGTGAAGTTTTATGATCTTTTATTGTTTGTTTCCCTTAGTCATTTTTCTTTTGGAGGAGAGGAACAGGATGCATGGAAGGTGATGGCTGTTGGGGTTCTCCATCTCCTCCCTCCACTTCCTGGTCTCTCCTCTGCTTGGCTGATTCCTATACTGCTTTCTCTCAATCATGATGTGCAGGTATAAATGGATTGTTTACTGATATCCATAGAATCCCTACAACGTGGAAACAGGCCATTTGACCCAACAAGTCCACACCAACTCTCCGAAGAGCACCCCACCTTGACTCACCACCATAGCCTATCCCTGTAACCCTGCATTTCCCATGGCTAATCCACCTAATTTACACATCCCTGGATACTATGGGCAATTTAGCATCTGGCCAATCAACCCAATGTGCGCATCTTTGGACTGTGGGAGGAAACTGGAGCACCCGGAGGAAACCCACGCAGACACAGGGAGAATGTGCAAACTCCACACAGACAGTCGCCCGAGGGTGGGATTGAACCAGAGTCCCCGGTGCTGCGAGGCAGCAGTGCTAACCACCATGTCGTCCCGCGCCACTGTATACCTACAGTGCTCACCTCCATTTACTGGCTCGAGCAGGAACAGCACATGGACAAGCTCAGTTTGACAAATGGTACACATTGGCTGCAGCCAAGAATGAGCCAAGTCAGAGGTTAATGGCTCAAAGCCTCTCTAAGGCACAATTCAGGAGGTGCACTGGATATCCACCATTTGAATGTTTATTTCTTAATTCATCCATAAGATATGGACATCACTGGTTGAGCCAGCATTTATTTTCCTTCCTTAGTTAGGCTTGACAAATGGTGGTGAGCTGTCTGAATAACTGTAGCCTATAAAAGCTTTCAGGAAGCTTGTCACTCTCTAGGACTAATCAGTGCATTTGAGAAGTAGCCCTTTTATAAGGAATGACTGTTTCTTTCAACCCCACATAAAACGTTCAATCAGCAAGCTGTTGTTGGCCATGACTCATGTCTTCCCTCTCTCCCTCTGATCATGACCTCTACTCTGTCCCAGGAGGGCTCAGGAGGGATCTGCCCCTCGATTGTGCCCTCTTTGGATTAGGATCCAGTTGCTAATTTGATGACTTCCAACAGATGCTGGCTGACTGATACACAAGCACTGAATAGATTTAATATGTTCATAACAAAATATCATTGACCATGACATCTGGGCTGACCAGAACTGTCACTCAGAACTGTCAATAACTGGGACAGAGTTTTACAGGAGATACCCAAAGGGTGCACAGCAGTTTAACCAAGATAAAAGCATCATCATCGTGTCATCTCACATCTGTGAATGTGGGAGGTTTTGCGTTTGTTTAGGTGGAACCAGAAGGGGTATCTGGCAGGAGTATGAACAGGATAAATGATACTGACAAACTTATCCTAAAATAATACATTAATGTATGATTGCTTCTAATTGCTTGACTTGTGTGCACAATGTATCTTCCTCCTTCTACACTATCACTGTGCTTTGTCTGCAGTCCAGTGCCTGGTTTGGTCCTTTCTTACTGTATTCCAAGATCTTGAATTCTATTTACAACATACCTCTCTAGCACAAAAATCCAAAATAGTGCGGTAGGTATTTATAGCACGATCCACAAACAACAGTTCGTCACTTCCTCCTCAATGAGATAACATTGCCCTCTGTTATGATCTCAAAAAATAAATGGACAGAATGGAATCTTATTAGAGTCTGAATGGCATGTACTGTAGTGAATTAGGTGAGAAATCCAGAGAGATATATTTTGGCATTGGGAAAAACCTGTTGCGTCTAAGTTCTAGGCATCAAGATGAGATTCTCAGTAGACAGCAGCAAGTTGCTTATTAAAGGGGAATTACTGCTTGATAATGACATTACTAACTGTGCATCCCACCTCATTAACATGCAGCATCCTATCCTACCTCCCACCGCAAGCAAACTGGACACTGAGAACTATCAACATGGATGTCAGAGTGAGCACCTGCCATCTTTAGTTCACCACTTGCATCTCAGGGCGCACTCCATGGTGCTGGCCACATGTACCCCACATCCATGAACACTGGTATTCAACATGTGCCTAGAAACTACTATGGGCACATCTCCACTGAAAGGGTATTTTCTGAACTACAGTTCCATACCTTGGGATGCACCGGGGACTATCATTGTTTTAGTGCAGCAAGGATTTCGTGCTCTCAGGGATACGCTGCCAGCTCATGGGCTAATGAAGGTGGTACCAGTGCCAAGCATGATGGTCCATTCTGGGATATCAGCAGTTCGAAGTATGGTGAGTGGTAAAACAGGGCTAGAATCAGATGAATGAGATTCCATAGAGGTAGGGTAAGTAGTTAATGAGGTGAGTTTGGAAAGACACGTGAGACATGTCGATAGGTGCCGTGCGAGAGAAACCTTTCATGAAACTCCTCAAAATTGACAATTAGTCAAAGAAATGTCAGACCCAGTCCACTGTTTCCAATGCCCTGGCAACAACAAGCACTCAACTTTGTTTTGCTCCCTTTCAGTTAAACTGCTAATTAAGATACTCTCAAGGTCTCACCAACAACATATAGCTCAGATTCCCCCTTTTCCATAGCAACACATCGCTGAGTTTGACATCAAAATAAACATGAACCGGGAGGACAATGGTTTTATAGAAAGAGAGAATTAACATTAATTTTAAAGGTGCTGATGGGAGTTAGTATGAAGTTATGAATTACTCTTACGGTTTCTGTGCAATTTTTGTTACAGCTACAATTTGACGTTATACTGCCCTCATGTGTTGTTGCTGAGACGCAATTATTGTCCTGGATACTTGCCATTTCACTGTTACCGTTGATTAATCTGGAACTCAACAGGATCACTGGCCCTCTCACCACAATCCCTCAGCCAGTCCATTGCTATCTCCGTCTCTGGGTCTCCATTCACAGCCCCAGTCAAATGCTTTAGCCATTGAAACTGATAGGACAGTCTGTCCCATAAACTTACCTCACCCACTCATCCCCTTCTGTTTTCTCATGAATCCTCTTTTGACAAGACTTGCAGTGTGTTTGAAAGTCAGACACACTCAGTGTGATACAGGAAAAGGATTAGGTTGGGCAAGGTGTTAATGTGTCCTAGTGAGTGGCTTTTCTGGCCCAGATGCTGTGGTCAGTGACTGTCATTTAAACTGTCCACTCATCTTGTTACACTGTTGGTTCGGGATCTTCTGGTCTCAGCTCCAATTTAAACCCAGTGACAAGCAGTCAGTCATGCCCAAGCCCAATTCCAGTCGAGTCATGTCCCCTTTCTCACTATGAATGAAGTAGGCCAGTTAAATCTATCCTCAGTTCATACACTTCATACATTGTTAGGCAAAATGAACCAGTCACCTCCAGCACGATAAAACTCAAACTTTGAAGCTTAAATATTACACATGTGCTGGGACTTCCTCAGGGACCTGAGGTGCACATGCAACATAGGTTCAGTTATATGTTATAATGAAGTCAGAAGATTCAAGATGACTCATAGTTGGGCTCTTCAACAACAAGGGAGGGCATATCTATGCTCTGGTCTGAGCTTTGCAAAGTTTTAGCTCTTAAAAGTGTTCAATTGATGTGTTACAAGACCTCTTACTTGCTTAAATAGTTGGATAATTATGTATTCATAGCTATCTCTGGGTGAGGGGATCTAAAATGTGACAGCAACACAAGCAAGCGACAATGTAGTAACTTCAAAACAGTAAAACATCCAAGACACATTTTAGAATTCCTATCAAACAATGCTGATACCTCAGGAATTATTAGTCAGGTGACCAAAAGGTTAAGCAGAACGATATGCCTAAGCAGATCTTAAATGAGGGAACGGTGTTAATGATGTAGTGAGGTTTTAGGAGGAAATTCCATAAAGATTTTGAAATTCAGCCAAACATTCCGCAATATGTTCAGTTGTCAAAACGTTTGACACGGGCAGATTGAGCTCACGGAAATTGAGATAATAGATGGTCAGGATATTCTACTAAGCTACATCAGATGTATTTTTTAAAAAATTATCCGGTTGCAGGTGTCACCTTTTTCTTCCTCAAAGTGGCAAGCTGGTGTTTCCATGTTAGAAAAACAGAGAACATTTAAATCACTTCAACTTTGAAACTCGCATTGCAAGTTATTGTTTTTGACGTGTTTGAATGCATGGCAGTGCTTTTGCCCATTGAAAAAGTGCTACAAGACAGTCCGGCACCCATGCAATGCTGATAATTGTGAACTTTCCTTTTTAAGGAAGGATTCCTGTGATCAGTCTCTGCAATAACAACCCCACTGACTTACAAGATGAGGACTTGACTTTTCTTCCGAAGGGTTTTGAGTCTTTGGAACTCTCCCATCTACAGAGTGGTAAAGGCATGGCCATTGGATACTTTTGTTTTAGGGGCAGATAAATTCTTGATTGACAAGGGAATCAAAGAGTATTGAAGTGGATGGGATTATAGAGTTGAGCCCACAGTCAGATTATCGATAATCTTATTAAATAGCTGATCAGGCTCAAAGTGGGCTAAATGGTGTGCTCCTGCTTCTAATTTGTGAGTCTGCATGTTTGTTTATAACATTCTCAATCCTCAGCAGGCATCCCTCAATAATTGAGCACTCTCTAATCCGACGAGTTTTGTAAAGGCTTCTAAAGCCCAGCTAACTTGACCAAATTTTGAAAGACATCAGTATCAGAGGACATGGACATGGTTCACAACCTGAATTCGTATGGGAACTTCAAAATTCCAACAGGAAATTTGTGAGGCACTTTTTTTGAGGAGGAGGAAATTCAAACTTTATGCCTGTTTTTCTGGTTTCTGAACTTTTAGACTTTACGAACGTAGAATCCCTAATCTTTGAAAAGAACAGCGAAATGTAGAAACGTAGAAAATAGGAGCAAGGCTAGGGCAATTGGCCCTTCAAGCCAGTTCTGCCATTCAATATGATCATGGATGATCATCCAACTCAGTGCCTTGTTCCTGCTTTCTCCTCATACCGTTTGATGCCTTTAGCCCTAAGAACCATATCAAGCTCCGTCTTGAAAACATTCAATGTTTCAGCTTCAACCACTTTCTGCAGCAAAGAATTCCTTAGGGTCACCACTCTCTGTCCTAAATGGCCTGTTGTGTATCATTAAACAGGTACCCCTGGTTCAGGGCTCCCTGGTCATTAGGAATATCCTTCCTGTATTTACCCTGTTTGGCCCTGTTAGAACTGTATAGGCTTCTATAAGAAATATATGCACCAAATGCTCTTGCCCCACCCACCCTTGCATCCATTCTTTTAAACTCCGGTAAATATAGTCTTAACCAATCCAGTATCTCTCCATATGTTAGTACTTCTATCCCAGGAATTAGCCTGTTGCACACCTTCTATAGCCAGAACATCCTTCCTCAGCTAAGGAGGCACAAACTGCACACAGTACTCCAGGTGCGCTCTCACTAAGGTCCTGTACAAAAGCAGCAAGATATTCCAGCTCCTTTACTTGAATCCCCTCACTATGAAGGCTGAAGAAAGCTAATGGCATGCTGGCCTTCATAACAAGAGGAATTGAGTATAGGAGCAAAGAGGCCCTTCTGCAGCTGTACAGGGCCCTGGTGAGACCGCACCTGGAATATTGTGTGCAGTTTTGGTCTCCAAATTTGAGGGAGTGCAGCGTAGGTTCACGAGGTTAATTCCCGGAATGGCGGGACTATCACATGTTGAAAGATTGGAACGACTGGGCTTGTATACACTTGAGTTTAGAAGGATGAGAGGGGATCTGATTGAGATGTATAAGATTATTAAGGGATTGGACACTCTGGAGGCAGGGAGCATGTTTCCGCTGATGGGTGAGTCCAGAACCAGAGGACACAGTTTAAAAATAAGGGGTAGGCCATTTAGAACAGAGTTGAGGAAAAACTTCTTCACCCAGAGAGTGGTGGATATATGGAATGCCCTGCCCCAGAAGACAGTGGAGGCCAAGTCTCTGGATACTTTAAAGAAAGAGATGGATAGAGCTCTTATAGATAATGGAATCAAGGGTTATGGGGATAAGGCAGGAACAGGATACTGATTGTGGATGATCAGCCATGATCATAATGAATGGTGGTGCTGGCTCGAAGGGACGAATGGCCTACTCCTGCACCTATTGTCTATTGTCTATTGACTTACCAGTTGCCTTCCTCACCATCTAATTCAACATTGTCAACTGTCCCTGAGAACTACACTAAATTATTCAAGTCTGAGGGGCGGGAGTGAACTCCCAATCTTCTTAAATATAGAGGTAAGAATCCTATCGATTGAACTACATTTTAAACCTCAAAGTAGCTAGGACTCATTAGATCATGATGAGTAATGGAACTTGGTGGGGACGGGGTCAATGAGGCAAAGGGTTTTGTACGGCTTGCTGGGTACTTTGAGTTGCAAGTTGAGGACACCATTAGAAGAACACTCAAGATATCAGGCTTCATGGTGACAAAATCATGGATAGAATTTCACTGAGATTCGGATAAATTGTTATAGAAGGAAACGCACTTGTCAATTCTTATCTTCCTCGGTTTTCCTTCCACCAACAAGCTGTGGATTTTTAAGAGTCTAACTCGGCTTGACCAAGTCACTAATTCCTGAATGATAGAGGGATTTTTTTTCTTTTGTCTGTCCCATCTTTGAGCCCCAGTGGCATATTCCGTGATGAGGCCTGAGCAGTGGTTTCCAAATACACATATACATTACACACAACAGTCTTCCCAAGCCCTCAGGCAAGCTGTCAATTATTCCAGCATCTTCAGCAACATCACACTACCAACTCTTCAGGTACGCTGCCCCATTTGAAAGCACAAGTGGTGTTGGTAATCTCACCGAATCACCGAGAACATAACGTAGACTGAGAAGCTGGTAAATTATTTTGGAAGTGTTGACTTGAGCAGGTTCTTGTGATTGAAAAGATTACAGGAAAACATTCTGTGATCCTGCATGTAAATAGATTATGCAGATGAAAGCTTGCTGATAACGTTATTTAATAAAATTATTCAGTAGTCTGTCTCCTCAAAAAGTGGTGCAGAATATATTTAAAAAATGCTTAAACTCTCTAGGTACCACAATGCTGTGCAGAAACACTTGCTACCCTTTAATCTCACTCAGCTGCTCTGTGCTTTGAGAGGTTATATTTGACCCTTTAATGAAGTTCAAACCCAATCCTCCACTGCTGACAGGACTGACTTAACGGTCTGGTTTGATCCCTAAGGCACTTTAGCAAAAGTTAGCCAAAAGCATGAGCATTATTCAGCTGCTATATTGTCATGTTTGGATTTGTTTTATACCCTTTGTGTGGGGGAGGGGGGGAAATCACACTCCTCCTGATCATTCCCAAATGTAGAAAATGGAATTGAAGGCAAGAAATGACACAATGATGAACTTACCTCTTGATTCACAGGATGTAGACTTTACTGGCATTTACTGCATTGTTGTATCTAAATATGTTTAATGCCCATCATGCATTGTTCATGAGAAGGCAGTGATGAACTGCCTCTTGAACCACTGTAGTGTGTGTGTGTCTGCCTCTGTGTTTTTCCCTTTAATCATGAGCAGGATGAGGGCATCAATGGCTTGACAGCATTTACTGCCCATCCCTTGTTACCCAGAGGGCACTTAAGAGTCAACCACATTGCTGTTGGTCTGTAGTCACATGTAGGCCAGACCAGGTAAGGACAGCAATTTCCTTCCCTAAAGGACATTAGTGAACTAGGTGGGTTTTCCAACAATTGACAATGGATTCATGGGCATCATTAGATTCTTAATTCCAGATAGTTTATTGAATGAAAATTCCACCATCTGCCATGGCAGGATTCAAACCCAGGTACCCCAAGCGTTAGCTGGGTTTCTGAATTAACAGTCCAGCAATAATGCCATTAGGCCATTTCCTCCCCATGTCTGTGTATGTGTGTATGTGAGTGTGTGCATGTATGTATGTATGTGTGTAAGAGTGTGCGTATGTCTGTGTGTGCATGTGTGCGTGTGCATGCGTGCACATGCATATATGTTTCTGTGTGGGTGTGTGAGTGCATGTGCATGCATGCATGTGTGAGTGTGTGGAAAGTTGATCAATGATTGACTGATAAACATATTTCTAAGGCTCCATCGGTTGTGGCTCAGGTGGATATAAAAAACATCAAAGATGAACCATTTGAAACAAGAGAAGGGATATCCTTCCCTGGGCATCAATGAATATTTATTTCTCAAACAACGTCATTAATAAAAGATTATTTGGTCATTACCTCGTTACTCTTTATGGGAACTTAAGGTGCACAAACTGGTTATCATGCATTGTAACACTGGAAGATGTATGTGCAACAATTAGGATGTCCGGTATCATTGAAAGGTTCAATATAATGTAATTGATAAATATTAATGAAAACTGCTTAAAAGGGCATAGGAGCAGTCACCTACTGTCCACGCATGAAATTTTTAAAGAGCTCTTAATGGAATGGCAGAGTTGCTAGAAGCTCACCAACACCTTCTTAAGGGCAGCAATCTATTGTGGGCTGATTATCTATCTGAGAGAGGTAGGGATGAAGTTTTTTTTTTCAGGATGGCAGCTGTTGGACTTTAGCAAGAGTCCATGTTCGGAACATGTTGTGCGGTAATGAGCTGGACAAAGGAACTGAAGGCATTGTTGCTGCATTTGCAGGTGATACAAAGATAGATGGAGGGACAAGTAGTGTTGAGGAAGTAAGGAGGCTGGC
>JAHRHZ010000061.1:23269898-23307211 GCA_024137785.1 Ginglymostoma cirratum
TGCTGCTTGGCCTGCTGTGTTCATCCAGCTATACACCTTGTTATCTCAGGTTCTCCAGCATCTGCAGTTCCTACTATCTCCCAGTTTGTACTATCAGATCCTGACTCTAATATGCTAAATGCCTGATGTACCTCTCTTCAGTTCACCCTCACATTGCCTGATATTTTCTCTTCTAAAGACAATGGACTTCTTCAGAATATGTTCTTCATGCAAACCTTCTTAGCCTTGTCTCTCTCCCAAATATGTAAAATGGCTAATTGAGGCTTCTGTCTCCCTTCATTTTTAATGTTTCTCTCCCTCTTAATGTCTCCCTGTATATCTCAGTTAAATTTCTCCTTTCCATTCGCTTTCATTTTCCTTTCCTGTATCAATTCTTCCTGTCCATCCCTTGCTCTCACACATTTACTCCAGTTTTTCCCTGTACTAATCGCTTTCTTTCCCTGCCTACCTATCTGTCTCTCTCACTCAGAAATTACGTGGTTATAAAAGTCCACGTGAAAGCAATTCCAACTTGAGAAATTTTGCTCAAACTATTTTTAACCTTCAATGATTTGGTTACGCACTGTAAGTTTCTGCACAAGCTCACACACATGGGCAAAATCACAAAATCTTCATTGAAACATTTTAATAAGAGAGAGCGACATAACATTTATTTTCACACTAAAATGTATTCCTAGAAATACTAAGAAAGATGATCTGCAGGTTTTTTATTAGAACTGAAAATGAGTTTATCATCAAATGACTATTTTTAATGAGTGCCCAGATTTCCATCAGTGATGAACTGTTTGAAAATGATTAAGAATGCCTTAAAAAAGCAGTCCTGAATCATTTAGTAGTTTCATTGTACTGATACTTCCATCGTCTGAAGCCTCTGTCGTCATTCCTTCCAGACTCTGACTACAATAGAGTCAGGGAACTTGGGTCTCCACTGTGCTCTTGAAGCTGCTCAACTGAAGAGTTGTGGGCTGTGAGGATACAGCGGGAACAAGAAATTGAGGCCTGGGATTGATCAGCGTTGATTTTATTGAACATTGGGACAGATTTGAGGGGTTTGAATAGCCTGCTACTCTTCCGATTTCTGAAGATCTAATGTTTAGCCCAGCTAGACTGTCCTTATCTGAGTCTTCTACAATTCTGGCATTATCCTACCCATGACCCAATACATTCTCCACTCCCAGTCGAAATAACTCTACAGCAGCCGGTATTCCATCACCAAATCACCTTTAATTTACACGTGCATAGTACTTGACACTAGTCCGGCTCCCTCAGAGCCAGCTCCCCGAGTGAACAAAACCTCTAATGTTTCTGTTTATGTCTGTCATCCAGGGCTCACTGATTGGACAAAGTTAACAGCCCCACTCGGGGAACTCAGATTCTATCAGAGATAGTAAGAACTGCTGATGCTGGAGTCAGAGATATCACAGTGAGGAGCTGGAGGAACACAGCGGACCAGGCAGCATCAGAGGAGCAGGAAAATTGATGTTTTGGGTCAGGACCCTTCTTCAGAAATGGGGGAGGGGGAAGGAAGCTCTGAAACAAATAGAGAGAGGAGGGGTGGGGCTGGGAAAGGTAGGTGGGATGCTGATAGGTGAGTGCAGGTAGGCAGTGGTGGAGGTTGGTCAGAGAAGTGGGAGGAGTGGATAGGTGGGAGAGAAGACGGACAGCTTGAGGAGGCAGAGATGAGAGGGGCTGGGGAAGGTAGGTGGGATGGATCTCTGTGAGGGCAGGTAGGCATTGGTGGGGACTGGTCAGCGAGGTGGGAGGAGCGGATAGGTGGGAGAGAAGACAAAATCCCCCTTGTCCTCACATATCACCCCACCAACCTCCGGATTCAACACATCATTCTCCGCCACTTCCGCCACCTGCAATCTGACCGCACAAACAAAGATATATTTCCCTCCCCACCCCTATTTGCATTCCAGAGGGGACCGCTCTCTCCGCGACTCCCTCATCCGCTCCACACTCCCCACTAGCCCCACCACTTGTAGCACCTTTCCCTGCAACCGCAGGAAGTGCTACACCTGCCCTTACACCTCCCACCTCACCTCCATCCAAGGAACCAAAAATCCTTCCACATCAGACAGAGGTTCACCTGCACATCTGCTAATGTGGTCTATTACATCTGCCACTCCCAATGTGGCCTCCTCTACATCGGTGAGACCATGCGGAGGCTCGAAGCCTGCTTTGTAGAGCACCTACTCTTGGTTCACGACAAACAAAAACACCTTCCGGCTGTGAACCATTTCAACAGCCCCTCCCACTCGCTGGGTGACATGTACATCCTGGGCATCCTCCAGTGTCACAACGATGCCACCTGGAAATTGGAGGAGCAGCACTTCATATTCCGCCTTGGAAGCCTACAACCCAATGGTCTCAATGTGGACTTTACTAGTTTCAAAATCTCCCCACCCCCAGTGTCATGCCATGACCAACCCTCCCTCTCATCCCAGCCTCCTTGATCTGTCCATCTTCTCTCCCACCTATCCACTCCTCACACCTCACCAACCAATCCTCACCACTCCCTACCTGCACTCACTGATCACCATCCCAACTACCATCCCCAATCCCACACCTCGTCTCTCTGTTTATTCCAGAGCTCACTTCCCCCTTCCCCAATTTCTGAAGAAGTGTCCTGATCCAAAACATCAGCCTTCCTGCTCCTCTGATGTTGCCTGACCTGCTGTGTTCCTCCAGCTCAACACTGTGTAAACTCAGGTTCTACGAGGTCCACCAGGCTTTCCTTGTTATAAATCACTACTCCAGTAAGTTTTATCAGCTCTACATTCATGTTCTATTGTATTAGATTGCTTACAGCTCTCTGGTACGGTCTTTCCACTTTTCTCTTCATTTGCCTTGGTCACATGTCACTGTAGATATTGGAGTCGCATCACCATGTACATTGTCATTACTAACATATAGTAATCCTCCACCCAATACACCACCCAATAGCTTCTGCTTGCCAGATTCGTAGCTCATTAAATAAATGTTGACATCCAAAGCTTTGAAATGTGGCTATCCAGTGCCTGCATGCTCAACAACAGTAAACAACAATGTGGAGATCTTGAAACAGCTTTGTCGGTAGAATCTCACAAATTTAATGTGGTCAGATTTTCTTCTGAGATGACCAAGCTGCCTCTTAATCCAACATGAAAGATTGTGGAGAGTTTAAGTGACAGCGTTTACAGGCATAGCTCACATTAGATTAAAAGATATTTCCATGAACAAAATGTTCAAAGAGGTTGAGAGATGAGCTTCTACAGGTTTATATAATCATGAGGCGTATAGATATGGTTAATAGTAGGTGTCTTTTCCATAGCATAATGGATTTCAAGAAGGGGGATATGTTTTTAACCTGAGAGGACAGAGATTTAAAAGACATGAGGGGCAAAGTTTTTATGTAAGGAGTGGTTTGTGTGTGGAATGAATTTCCTGAGGAAGAGGTGGAAGTGGGCACAGTTACAATGTTTAAAAGACACATAGGTAACTCCATGAATAGGAAATGTTTGGAGGTATATGAGCCAGGAGAAGGCAGGTGGGACTTGTTTAGTTTGGGATTATGTTTGGCATGGATTGATGGACCGAAGGGTCTGTTTCTGTACTGTGTGAAGTTATGACTATGTGCACACCACACAGAGCAGTTAGTACTTAAACCTGAGCCTCCTGGCTCAGGGGCAGGGGCACCACCACCACAACACAAGATCTCTTTATTCTGTGCTGATATTCTGGCCAGATTACACTGATGGCACCAGTTTAATTAATGTGCAGACATGCAAATAATTCAGGTAACATATTCACAATGAAAAGCAGTGGGGATTTCTCCTACAGTCCATTCAAAGAGGGGCAAGGGTGAGGTCTAAAATATGCACGTTATCATTTCTCCCAGTTAAAACTAACACAAAACGCATTAAAATTTGGAATTTGAGCAACAAACCCCTTTAAGAGATTCACTAACTTCAGGAGATCTTCCACCACTCTGGTGTTGCTGGGAATCATATGATGGAGCTTGTGCTTTTTTAATTAACTATAACCCTGTTTAGATTTTACAATGATGTACCATCAAATTCAAATTTAGCCAAGCAAAAATCACAAACATACGCTTAGTAACAAATGAAAGTATATATTATAATACATGAATTATTCATACACAGGAAGCATGACCCAATGCGTGTGTCCGTGCCCATTTTTTTTATTGCATTCATAATTAACATGACAGAAAAAAAAGTCCTGTCACCATCCATCCAAAGTTTTATTTTGAAACAAAAATATTTATTCCCAGCTCCTGGTGTGCAATTAATTGGCTCCAATAAATGATGCTTGTGAAATTTCGTGATATGTTGCTTTAATGTGTTGTATATCTTTCCAGGCATCATTTATCATTGCAATGAAATTGCAGGAAAGTAAATATTGAACAAAACACTGAAGTTTTAATTTGGCGGAGAGAAGAAGAAATGAGAATTGATGCAGAGTTAGTAGGAGGTGCCGAGGCTGGAGAATCTCGGATAACAAGGTGTAGAGCTGGATGAACACAGCAGGCCAAGCAGCATCAGAGGAGCAGGAAGGCTGACGTTTTGGGCCTAGACCCTTCTTCAGAAATGGGGGAGGGGAAGGGGATTCTGAAATAAATAGAGATCCCCCTCCCCTACCCCATTCTGAAGAAGGGTCCAGACCCAAAACATCAGATTTCCTGCTCCTCTGACGCTGCTTGGCCTGCTGTGTTCATCCAGCTCTACACCTTGTTATCGCATGAGAATTGATGCTGTTTGCAGGTTCCTGATTTTATATTTGAAGATATTTTTGGATTTCCAAGACCTGTTTTTGCCAGGAAGACAAGAGTTACTCAATGTTTTCCCAATAGTTTTTGTATATTAAATTCAATGAGGTGTTAACACTGCCTTACTTTCAAGGTATATCTGATCAGTGGTTTTTCTTATCTCCATAATGTCATCTCTCACTGCAGTTATTTGAAATTTTAACACTCCTCCTGACCTGCACTTTTACACCCCTTGATATTACATTCAGTGATCGTAAGACTAATCCTTAGACCATTGACTCAGACTCCTATCCCAAAATCTCCTTAGGTGTCTCAGTGTTGCATTTCATTTGATGTTCTTGCAACATTTTGGGATGTTTTATTTACAAAAAAAAGGCATTATATGAATGTTCTGAAGGACAGCCATATCGGACTCAATAAGTTAGCTATGTTTCTCCCTCCACAGATGCTGCCAGACCTGCTGAGTTTTTCCAGTACTTTCTGTGTTTAGTTCAGGTTTCCAGCATCTACAGTATTATACTTTCATTCTATAAATGTAAACTGGTGTTGTTAAGGTTGGTAACAGTAATGTCTACTTTTCATAATTATTCCCGAGGTTGTACTCTAACCTTCAATAAACTAATAGGGTTAAACATGCATACATTTGAGGAGGACACAGACAAATGTTTAATTATGGACAGGTTGAAGGTTCATGTGATCAGCTATGATCTTATTTAGCAGTGGAGCAGGTTCGAGGAGCTGAATGGCCTACTTCTAATTCTTATCATGGAATCCGCACAGTGTGAAAGCAAGGCAAATTGGCCCATTGAGTACATGCTGACTCTCCAAAGAGCATCCCACCCAATTGCACCCTCCTACCCTGCCCCCATAACCCTGCAGTTCCCATGACTAATCCACCTAGTCTGCACATCCCTGGACATTATGACCAATCCACCTACCTTGCACATCTTTGGTGCTGTGGGAGGAAACCAGAGCACCCGGAGGAACACCCTTACAGACACAGAATGAATGTACAAACTCCATACAGACAGTCACTCAAGGCTGGAATCAAACCCGGATCACTGGCACTGTGAGGCAGCAGTGCTAACCACTGAGCCACCGTGCCACCTACGTTATGTTCTTGTGAGGACATAAAGTATAGGAGGAGAAGTAAGTCATTCAGCCCATTGACATTGCTCCGACATTCAATGAGATCATGGCTGAATTGATAATCCTCAGCTTCACTTTCCTGCCTTTTCCCCATGACCCTTAATTCTTGAACTGGTTAAAAATCTGTTGGCCCTTCATTTCCACTGCTCAGTAATGACATTATTGGGCAGCCTTTGTCTCTCTGTTAGCATTGTCCTTGTATTTCTCTCTTCTCTCCATGTGAGCTGTGTGAGCCTGCCTGTTAGTGCCCAGCTGGTTCTTTCGTGAGAATTAACCTGCTTCCACAGTCAATGCTTCCGCCCCTGAATCATTCTAATTAAATCTCAGGCTAGACTTGAGTAATTGCATTTCGACTGTTTTTTTTTTATGTTCGACTCGCAAGCCAAATGGCTTTTAAATGTGATTAGAATGATACCTGCGGTTTGCTCAACCATCTTGCTCAGTGAAATAACATAACCGGGCCCCTTTTTGCTTTATAATAAAATGATGGTCATATTCATCTGCAGTCAATATACAGTGCATGCAGGACGTGAAAGAGAGCAACTCACTCATTTCTGGAACTGGGTTTCTCCACATAAGCTCAGTACAGCCTCATTTCGCGAATGGAACAATGCATTCCTGTCTTGTGCCATGCAATTTGTTTATGTTTCAGCATCAGTTCTGAGACAGCCAGAGGCAAAAAAAGGACACTTCCATTATAGATACGATATAGGTGCTTAGATATGAAATCCAGTATGCAGACACGTGAATAAAAGCTTTTGAAGTCAGCGTAAGAGGTTTGGCATTTCTGATGAAGTTTTTAATTGAATTGCAGCCTCACGTCTTATGTCAACTGTCCATTTGCTCCATACATCGTACAAGGTAATTGGGTTTTCCATCTTGTGTGCATACTGAATATTGTCACAGCTTTCATGCAATGTCATTAGCTCCAATGAACACACTGCCTGATAGATTACCACAAGGCAAAATAGTTATATGAATATAATTATGATAGTTAGCTCTTAAAATATTGAATTTCATGCAATGAAAAAATAATGAGTCTCTTATTTATTGCACTTCCTGGTTGTTTCATCACTTAAATTGCTCCTTGTTTGGCTATCAGACTTAAAATCAACATTACGTAAGATCGTAAGATAACAAGGTGTAGAGCTGGAGGAACGCAGCAGGCCAAGCAGCGTCAGAGGAACAGGAAAGCTGATGTTTCCGGTCTAGAGACTTCTTCAGAAACCTTTGTTGGATTAGTGTGTCGGTTGTTGCTTCAAGCTCTCACACTTTTAGAGAAAACTGGGACGTTTTGGAATGACTAGAAGAGAAATAGCCAGCATTAACGCAGCGCTTTTCACAGCCTCAAAATGTCCCAAAGCACATTACAGCCAATAAAGCACTTTGAAAAGCAATCATTTGTTGTCAAATTTCACATAGTAGGTCCCAACTGCTCCAGAGTTGTGTAATAATATCTCTGAATGGGTTGATTTGGAAAATATCTAACCATAAGAAAAATGCTCAGGTTTCCCAGTGTTGATTGCAGTGTAAATAGTATTCAGGTACACCAGTAAGACATCCTTGACTTAGAGTCATCGAGTCGTAGAGATGTACAGTACAGAAACAGATACTTCAGCCCAACTCGTGCATGCCGGCTAGATATCCGAAATTAATCTAGTCCAATTTGTCAGCATTGGGCTCATATGTGTCTAAAACCCCAGAATGCCTTTTAAATGTTGTAATTATACCAGCCTCCACCACCTCCTCTGGCAGTTCATTCCATACACACACCATCTGTGTGGAAAGGTTGCCCTGCAGGTCCCTTTTAATCTTTCCCCTCTCACCTTAAACCTATGGCCTCTAGTATTGGATTCTCCTACCCTGTGGAAAACACCTGGACTAATCACCTTATCCATGGCCTTCATGATTTAAAAACTTCCATAAGGTCACCTCTCAGCCTCCAATGCTCCAGGGAAAATAGTCCCGGCCTATTCAGCCTCTCCCTATAGCTCAAACCCACACAGCCTGGCAATATCATTGTAAACCTTTTTTTGAACCCTTTCAAGTTACACATTTGTCCCAAAGCAGGTGGACCAGAACTGAACGCATTATTCCAAAAATGGCCTAACAAATGTCTTCTTCAAACTGTGTCATTTTGCAACCATCTCCAGGTCTATTCCAAAACACAGCACTTCCACCAGTGCAGCACTCCCGTGGAAATGTCTTGTTTATAGAGTCATAGAGTCATACAGCATTGAAAAGCACCATTTGTTCTAACCAATCCATGCCAAACATAATCCCAAACTAAACTAGTCCCACCCACCTGTGTTTGGCCCATATCCCTCCAAACAATTCTTACTCATAAACTTATCTAAATGTTCTCTAAATGTACCCACTGTACCCACATCCATCACTTCCTCTGGAAGTTGGTTCCACACACAAACTACTCTGTGTCAAAAGAAATGCTGCTCATGTCTTTTATAAATCTTTCTCCTCTCACCCTAAAAGTATGCCCCCTAGTCTTGAAATCGTCCACCCTAGGGAAAAGACATTCACCTTATCTATACCCTTCATTATTTTAGAAACCTCTACAAGGTCACCCCTCAACTTCCTATGTTCCAGTGAGAAACGTCCCAGCCTATCCAGCCTCTCCTTATAACTTATTGTGAATTCAGCCCTTTTGGGGAGGTCTTATCCCCAAGACTACTGACTCAGAGGCAAGTGGGCAACTGCTGACACCATAAATCTAGCACTTAAAGGCTTGATACTCCAACAGTGCAACATTCCCTTCACACTGTACTGGAGCATCAGAACTAAATCATACATTCCATGGCCCTCCCCAGCTGTGTATCAGTTTTCAGGTTTGTGCTGCAGTTGTTGTCTATCCATGAGTTTCAGAAACAAAGTATTCACACATCTCATAACTTTTGCTCATAAAAAAGGAAGCAGCTGACCTTTTCTGAGCAGCCTCCAGAGCAACGTTTTAAGAAAATTTGTAGAGGTCCGCAAAAACATTATACTCCATTCCCTTTGAAATAAAGGCCAACATTCCATTTGCTTTCCATATTACCTGCTGAACTTGGATGCTAGGCCATGGAGGGAATTGGAAACAATGATAAAAGCTTTAGTTTTGGGGAAGTTTTGGGCTCAAAGTTAATGTTGGCAATGAATGCAGAACTCATGGGTCAATGGATTTGGTGCATTTGGATGGAAAAACTGGGAATGCTATTAAATTTGAATGCTCTGTCCAATTTTCCATGATGACTACTGTAGGGGTCCTTTAACTGTGTTAGTCATATTTGACAGAATGACAGTGAGAAACTCATTCATGTGGTTGGAAAACATAGAACAAGACGGCATATTTCAAAAAGAAAATTTCTCCCCAATTTGTTTTTGGATATGAGCTCCTTTAAAGTTCAGGCTGAATGGTGATTGAAGTGGTTCAGGTTCAGCGTTCTCCCCAGATTCTCCAGCCTGTATTGTTCCTTTTTAGTGTAGGAAATGGCTGGTAAGCAATTGATTATTCCTTCGCCACCTGTATTTCCTTCCATTCCTGAAAAGTTCCAAAATTCCAAATGACTAAGTTGTTCATGGCCATCATTGGACATGGAGAAGTTCACTTCACAACTGAAATCTTCAGATCAAATGTAACATGGTCTAAACTGCAACAGTATTTTGGCTCACTCTTTAGGCTTGGATTTGTTGAATGGATACAGTGCTTGACTGAGACTCAGCAAGCTACTCAGCATTCAGGAGAAACAGAGAAAATTAAGATTTAGCCTTTGAAAAAGAACTTGTGAGGGATTTCCACAGTATCCAAGATCTAAGTCAAAGCTGTCTCCTTTGGACATTTGTAAAACAAAGAACAGGAGATGCTGGAAATCTGAAACGAAAACCGAAATTGCTGGAGAAATTTAGCAGGTCTGGTAGCATCAGTGGAGAGAAAGCAGAGTTAACATTTCAAGTCCAGTCAGAAAAGGGTCACTAGATTTGAAAAGTTAATTGTGCTTTCGCTCCACAGATGCTGATGCTCTGCTTCATTGGCTGTTGACACTGGAACATGTGTTCTTCAATTAGAACTAGAGGAACCAGTAAAGCTGGTTTGAACATATTTGCGCTGACTCCATCAGAGGTCCTGAAGTAAAAAAGTCTAATCCCAGAGCAATATTTTTACCTGGATTCTTCAGCCTTGATGCCATCCCACTGATAAAATGTTGCACAACGTCAAAAAGATTAGAATTATAGGATTCCTCCAACCAGCTGATCATTCCTGTGTCTCCTAATCTTCCGTGTAACTCAGTCCAGTTCCTTGCCAGATGTTTGAGTGACTCCTTTTGAGCAGAGTCATGTGATGGAGCATTAACCTGTTTTTATGAGTAGCTGATAATCTGCAGGGGTAACTTCTCTTTCCATCTTCAGTCTCATTTGGAGCTTGTTAATTGTACGCTGGCGTTCTCTAGGTCAGCGATAATGGTTTAAATTAAAGAGTCTGTTTGCATCTATTTGTCCGCATTTTTCCGTTATTTTAGCTCGTGCCCAATCTCAAATCTGCTTTATTTCCAGGGTAAACAAGTTAAACTTTGCCAGTCTGTTGGAATTATTTGGTGTTCAAAGTCTCAGCCATTATCATCCAATATTGTGGGCTGACTTGGCTACATAGCAGCGACATCCTTTCGAAGATTGTCTGAATCACAGGATTTTTATAATGCAGGAAGAGCTATTCAGCCCATCCTGCCTGCATTGGTTCTATTACTTAATGCCAACCTCCTGTCTTTTCCCCATGTCCCTGCACACCATTTCTATCCGAATAACCATTCAATGCCCCCCCTTGAATGCTTCAGTTGAACCTGCCTCCACCCTTGCTCTCACATTGCTTCACGACAGCCACCTGCAAATACATAACACTTTTAACAAGGCATTATGTTCCAAAAGGACTGTGGAAAAGTGCTGTCAAACAAAATTTGTCACTTGGTAGTTACAACTTACAGAGAATGCATTGCAGAAAAATGTTGCAACCCATTGAAGCTTTTCATCTCTCACTTCCAATGCATGCAAGATGAAAAGCTTTGAGGAAATGCATCTCCCATTCAGCAAAATTTGAGATTCAGGCACATACGTAGAATTAGAATCCAATTTTATTATCACATATACTCAAGAACAAAAGTATGGGACTACACTGAAAAGTGTACAATGTCGCCACTCATAGCGCTGTCTTTGGTACAAACTACGTAGTTACAAATCTTAGGTACTAAAATATTTTAGGTACAAAATAGAGAAATAAGGAAGAAAGCTAAAAGCTCTACACTAAATTTTCAGAGTATAAATTAGGAAAATAAAAAGAATAATGTTAAAAGATAAAGATTGCAGTCGTTCTATAGCCTGCAGTCGCTCCACACTAGGGATGACCAGATGACCAAAATGAGAAATAAAAACTCAAATCTTAAGAAATGTCCTCAAGGAGTGGAGTGGAAAGTCAGAGATGCACAGAAGGCCAGATTGGAAATGTAAACAGAAACTGAAGAGCTGTAAGTCTGGAGGAGGTTATAGAGTTTGGGAAGGAATTAAGGCAGAAGTCTTTCCTTATCTCATAATTTGATAGCAGAGTTGATAACTTTCGTTTTACCACACAAATGTGGTAACTGACCTTAATAATGACTGTGGAATATATGGTGTGTTATTGCCGCTATTTGCTTGTTCTTTTTCTGCTCTGAAAACTTCTCAGTCAGTTAATGCTTAAACCAAAACCTACTGGAGGAATATTCACCGCCTGCTGAAGGCAAGAAAGAGGGAAACGTATAGTCTGCAGAGGGAATGAAATGAATTAACAACATTTCCAGAACTACTGCCTGGACACTCTACAGATTTACATGAAATGCTTAACTAGGCGAGAACACAGCAGTGTTGACATTTCTCTTGGACTGTCTTATTTTTACTCTTTCCCACATATCCCAGTCTATAAAAGTCATGCATAACAATCTGCGTGTCATCAACCAACATTGTGCTATTGTCAGGGCTAACAGGTTTCCACTCTACTCCTGCTATGACAGTGAGAAAATGAACATAATGCAGCCAATGAAGTAGATAGCTATGTATCCTAATGGGTTGATGAGGGCGAATTAAGTGGTACAGAGAATAATGGAGATGAGAGCGAAGACGTTGAAAGAGCCCATTGACAGACTTTGTGAATGAACAAAACTGTGTCTGCAAGAGTTTAATGTACAGGAGTGTGATGACCGAAATAAAATAGATCAGATAATTACCTAAATGGTGAAATACTAGGAACTGTAGAAAAACAGAAAGATTCAGAGAGGTGTGTAGAGAAATCTTTACAATCTAATGGAAAACTACAAATATTAAAAGGTTATGTGAATTTTGGCCTTTATCTCAAGGGCTTTGAAGAAGAGTCATGCCGGTCTCAAAATGCTAATGCTGCTTCTCTCTTTGCAGATGCTACCAGATGTACTGGGTTTCTCCATCAATTTCTTGTTTTATTTATCTCAAGGGTGCTGGATTACAAAAGTGGGAGAAATTAGTTAGAAATCTCCAGTTCCAGGCTAGTTGGTGAATTATATACAGTTGTGGACACTATGTATTCAGAAAAATATGCAGATACTCCATCGATATAGCAGAATTGTTTTTGAGATTAAAATGATGATGCCAGGTGCATAGCCTACGGTCCCTTAAAGTTGAGGAGATGGCTGGTGACATCACTAAGATATTTGTTTGTTTAAAGAAACTAACAAGATAAATAAGGAGAAATTATTTCCTTCGGCTGGAAGAGTCTGAAACTCAAGAATATAACCTTAAAAATAGACAGGACATTCAAAACAAAGTATCCAATGTTCAGCAGAAACCTGGACTCATTCCCTCCAAAGCTCCTAAATGTTTAGAAGTGTGAATGTTAGATATTTACCATTGCTGAGAATGAATCAATTTGGGTTTCACAAATAGACTGAAATTACAGATCGCCATGACCTGTGAATGACAGAACAGGCTTAAAAGGCTTATTGGCCTCTTCCTGTTCAAACATATCTTTTCGGCATTGTTGGAGATTCATGATAGAGATTTTTAAATTGTCCTGTTCAAGCATGTTATACACACCCCTGGAGAAGGTGCGACTTACAACCTGGTCTTTTGGCCCAGAGGTAGAGATGCCACCAGTACACGACAAGAGCCCTGCCTTCAGCCAACGATCCTGAGATTAAGAGACTTATGTTCATGGTTCATAGTAAAATGGAATTTGGACTAATTTGGATGTGGATTGCTATCAACTGGGTTTACCTATCTGCATCTGCAATATTTTGCTTTTACCTATCTGATGCCAAATTAATGTAAAACACAGGCGACACAATTCAACTAGCTTTAGCCCGTGTGTGTTTGTATGCATGCAGATGTAAGATTAAGACCACAAGCCAAAAGTGAAAATAACGAGTAGTTATTCAGAGTGGCAGAAGGTGGGAAGCAGTATTCCACAAGGATCAGCATGAAGATCAATGCTGTTCATAATTTTGCTATATTGGAATGAAAGATACAATTTCTAAATTAACAGAAGACACAACTGGATTGTAGACAATAGCGAGGAGGAATTCATCAAATTGCGTGAGAGTACTGATAAATTTGCAGAATGATAATTAATTGGTACATGATGCTCAATATGAATAAATGTGAGGTAGTACATTATCAAAATCGAAAGAACTGCGGATGCTGTAAATCAGGAACAAAAACAAAGTTGCTGGAAAAGCTCGGCAGGTCTGGCAGCATCTGTGAAGGAAAAAACAGAGTTAACATTTCGGGTCCAGTGGCCCTTCCTCAGAATTGTTCTGAGGGAGGGTCACCAGACCCAAAACATTAACTCTGTTTTCTCCTTCCCAGATGCTGCCAGGCCTGCCGAGCCTTTCCAGCAACTTTGTTGTTGTGAGGTAGTACATTTTTCACTTTGGTTGGAAGATCATGAAGATCACTTATTTCTTGACATATGAGAGCCTAGATGGGGCAGACGGATAAAAGACCTTCAGAGTCCATCTATCACTAAAATCTGTCTCTCACAAGGCTTAGAGAAAAACAAACCAAACACTAAGCTGGAGGGATCAAATTGAAAAATAGGGAACTTATGCTCAACCTTTATCGAACTTTGATTACAACACACTGTATACTCTGTGCATTTCTGCTTGCTGTGTTACAGAAAAGGATATAGAAGCACTGGAGAAGATTTACAATGATGCTAGCGGAAATGTGTGGGTGTATATATCAGAAAGTGGTTGGTGGGCTGTCCAGCTCTTGCCTTGATAAATAGATAGCTCTGGGCGACCTAAAGGAATCATAAAAATACTGTCAGAGTCGCTACAAAGGGAATATTTCCTTTGGGTAGGAGAGCATAATGAGGATGCTATCGATACGAGATAAATACCAAGAAATTCCACAGGGAATCCCAAGGGAACCTCTTCACCCCAACAGAGGTAAGAATAGGGAACTTATTACCACAGTTAATAATATCGATGTATTTAAGGGGAAGCTATATAAACATTTAATATTGAATGGAATAGAGGTTACAATGACCGATTTCAATAAGAAAAGCAGGCAGGATTCAGTTAGAACGTAAACGCCAACTTGGACTAATTGGACCAAATGGCCTATATCCTATGTGATCCTATGTAATAATGTATATGCTTCTGTGTGTGGGATAGTTAGAAAATGATACTGGACTGCTTCAGGACCAAGCTGCCTGGAAATGATTTAAAATACACCTAGAATTGCCTTCTCCCTGTTTCTAAAACTACATCTGTTACTTCCAGTTAATCAGATTTTTTTTACTTTGATGTTTCAAAGTATTAAAAGGGTAATGGAAAAGGCCAGCAGGCTTTCTTCGTTATGGTCGAGCTCATTCACTGCATTTATTCTGAACCTTTGAATGGCGACCATAAGAAACATAACCATCACATTATTGTACCCAGGACTGGAAAGTATCTGGAATTTCCCTGGACTTTAATTACCAGGGAATTAAGGCTTAACCCCTTGAATACTAGCTCAGGGCATCACTGAAAACAAAACAGTTGATGTGTGCATTAGTATATCCTCATCAATAATGTGACCTTTGATCTTTTACTTATAAATTCTGTGTCTGATACCACCTCTCTCACTAACACCTGAAGAAGGACAGAGGCTGATAGACCCTTCTGAAGAAGGGTCCCGACCTGAAACGTCAGCTTTCCTGCTCCTCTGATGTTGCCTGGCCTGCTCCACATTGTGTTATCTCTGACTCCAGCGTCGGCAGTTCTTACTATCCCCGAGGCTCCAAAAGCTTGTGTTTTCAAATAAACCTGTTGGACTATAACCTGGTGTCATGTGATTTCTGACTTTATCCACCTCAGTCCAATACCAGCACTTCCACATCATGGCTGTTTGTGACACCTTGATGTTCATCAATTCAATGCCACGTTTCACAACATTCAGCAGTTAGAATTCAAAGATACACATGCGTACAAATATAGGAATTACAAACAGGGCTATGTCATTTTTATAAAATATTGGATGATCTGATGGTGGCCTCAAATCTACTTTCCTATCTTGAATGGCTTCCTTGTCATTCAAAACTCTACTTGACTTAACCTTAAAAAATATTCAAAGAACACTTCTCCTGTGATTTCTGGGGAATAGAACACTACAATTAACAACGTCCCATGATTTTAGAAAATCCTCATTTCTGTCTTAAATGGGAGACCTTTTATTTTTTTTAATTATTTCTCCAGTCCTTGCCTCTCTTATAGTGGGAGACATCTTCTCATCATCCACACTTTAAGCCTCTTCTAGATCTTAGATGTACAGCAGGTAATTTGGATGGCAAATGGAATTTTGGTATTTTTTCTGAAGAAATAGAGTATAAAAGTAGGGACGTATTGCTACAAAAGCACAAAGCATTAGTGAGACCACAGCTGGAGTATTGTATACAACTCTGGTGTCATTAGTTGAGGAAGGGTGTATTGGGTTGGTAGCAGTTCAGAGGGGGTTCACTAGGTTGGTTCCAGAGCTGATGGGTTCATCTTATGAAGAGAGATTGTGTAGTTTAGGCCTGTCGTCTCTGGAGTTCAGAAGAATGTGAGGAGATCTAATTGAGATACATAAAGAGGATTGATAAAGTAAATGAAGAAAAGGTAGGACAAACTAGATCAATGGTCATATTTTCAGAAAAAGGAGTGGCAGATTTAAAACAGGGATGAGGAGAAATGACTTCTTTCAAAGGGTCATGAATCTGTTGCATTCACTCCCCCAGACTGAGGTAGGCGCTGGGATATTGAGTAAATTTAAGGATGAGATTTTTAATTAGTAATGAGTTAAAGGATTACAGAGAGTAAGCAAGAAAGTGGGGTTGAGACTGAGATGAGATCAACCATGATCGTACTAAATGGTGGAGCAAACTCGAAGGGCTGAATGGCCTACTCCTGCTCCTACTCCAACTTCTTATGTTCTCTTAGCTCACTTCTCATTCTTCTCCACCCCAATGCTTACAGGGACATTGAAGTGCAATTGAACAGTATGAGATGGTGATGTTAGAAAGATATTTATCAAAGCCCTGGCTTCTGCATTGAGCCCAAATTGTTAAGATGTTAAGAAAATCTCACCTTCAAACAAGCTGTGAGCTGTCATGGACTCAAATGCATCTACAAATACTTGTCCATAGCCTGCAAGTCATATGACATTTCAAGGACCCTATTAGTTCTAAATGAATAGAAGCTTTGAGCTGAAGCAGAGTGAAGGAGGGGAATATTCTAATCACAGTCTAAAGTTCTCATGCTTCTATTCAACACTTTTCATGGTCTGGTCCCTCACTAACACTGTCACCTCCACAAAACTGCACTCTCTGAACTCTATGTTCTTCCAATTCTTATCTCTTGCTTGTCCTCAATTTTCTCCTTTTCTTTTCAAAAACTATAATTTATTCACAAAACTAATAATGCGAATGTTCAATATTGACTTTACCTTAGGAGAAAAAAAAGCTAAATCGGTTTCTTCCAATGCTTTAAATTACCCATTAGCTTTACAGATACAGTTAATATTTACATTATTAATGATATCCTAACCATACAGGATTTAAACAATTTTCCAGTCCCTCTGTTTACTGTGGCTAATAGGCCTTAAATAGTGGCTGCTCCACAATATTCCATCACTGACGGCTATGCCTTCAGCTACCTCATCCCAAATTCCCTCCCTAAAACTTTTTACCTCCCAATACACCTGCACTGTCCATTTAAATTATTCATTAAGACTGAACTTGCTTTGACCAGACTTTTGCTCATCCTGCCTTTAGATGATGCGGCAACAAATCTTTGTTAATACTCTCTGTGGATCCCCTTGGATATTTTAAGACATTAGAGGTGCTTTAATGAGTCAAAGTTGTTGTTATCGCATGAAAGGTGCATTGTGCTGCATGGAACCTGAGGCTGGGTGAACCTGGCACTGAATGCAAATGGAAACAGGAGTCAAAAGCCATCAGTGCCTTGCCATCCCTCCCTCTGATAAAGGCACGTGTGGCAAATCATCAGAAACTGAATAAATGACTTTCAAGTATTATCTGTACTTCCTGAGCATTCAGTTGACAACATGAATAATCACCTGTAGAATTCGTGATGCTGTGTCAGATTGAATTATTTCTGGATTTTATCAGTGATTTACCTTTAATCCAAGGAAGAGAGAATTTATGTGGTGTCTCGTCGCATCTCTCTGAAATGTTTCTAGTGCATTTCACTTTTTAAAAATTTATTTGTTCATTGGATGTGAGGGTTGCTGGCAAGCCCAGCATTCAGTCTAGAGTTTGGAGCACCAGGTCAAAATCTTTGCATTGTGGGTACGCCTTCAGCACATGTACTGCAGCGGTTCAAGCAGGCAGCTCACCACCACCTTCTCAAGGGCAGCCAGCAGTGGGCAATGAATTGCTGGCCAGCCAGCAATGGCCACTTCTCACAATTTAATTTAAAACAAATCTTCCTTCACAATCGCTTGATATAAAGTAATTGATTTCCTTTCATTTTTAGCTCCAGTCCAAAAATTAAAGGGATCTTCAATACCTACACTTATAAGAGATATGAAATGTCATTTCAGAAATATGGTCCATAATGAGCTATATGATAAATAGATAACAAAATTCAAAACCTATCACACATTTTTATTCATCCCTTCTACAAGTCTCATCCAATCTTTATCAACTTTCTCCTAGATTCTTTAGTTATTCCATCATTTTCACTTTCTGACAATGCACCTGCTTTTACATGACCATGACAAGACATGTGAATAAACTTAACATTGAGTGTTTGCATGATTAAATTCTGTCTGAACAGTCTTGCATTTTGGGTTTTAAACTTTTCAATGAATGCTAGTGGATTATGGTCTGTGTAGATTAATCTTTCATTACAACATAACAGACATGGAGTTAAAAATTTTGAAGCGTCAGTAGTCGACCAAAAGTTTCATATTCTGCTAAAGAGTCTTCTTCTGACATTGGTTTAATTTTTTAACAAAGTACCCCACTATGTTCCATATTCTAGGCTCATCATTTTGCAACAAGACTTGCATTGTACTGACCCCAGACACTAACATCAATTTCTATTTTAAAATATTTCGAAACAATAGAGTGACCAGCACGAGTTATTTCTTAAGATCAATTACAGCTTCTCAAAGACTGCCTGGCATTCTGCTGATCATGCCACTTGAATCTGTTACAATAACAAACTTGTTAAATGTATAGCTATCATATTGAAATTAAGCACAAATTTCTGATAGATCCCAAACATTCCCATCAATTTCATGATATCCCATCTAGTTTTTGGCTCAGGGACTTTCATCAGAGCCTCCACATCTGCCATCTTTACAAAACTTGCCTTTGTCCTGTGATATCACCTCGGGTAAATTAGCCTTTTTTTTGTGAATTCACTTTTGGACAACTTTATTACAAAACTATTTAACTTCAGTTGCTTAAGCGTGTCCTCTAATTGTCCAACATGCTCATTCCATGTGTTCCTAAATATTATGTCATTGTTTAAACAAATCACACAGTTGGGCACTTTGCTATAACCTCGTTCATAACTCTTTGAATGTAGCATTTTAAATCAAAAAGGCATCACCAGACATTGATAGAACCCATTCAGTGCATCAAAGTTGAATATTTCTTCAGCTTTGATGTTAATGGCACATGCCAATAACTGTTCCACAGATCAATTTGGAAAGAGATGGGATATGCTATTGCCAGTATTGTTGATACAATCTTTTAACTAAGGAATTGGAACTTAGATACCTTTGTACCTAAGATGGCGCCAGGAATGTCTTATTGTAATAAGTAAGTTTTTAAAAATTCTTCGAAGGGAATGATCACTCTGACAGCTTCATGCTTAGTATTTACTCCTAATACTCTAATCCATCTTTGAGTGTTATCCAGCCAAATGCAAGGTGATGCATTTTGGAGGATCAAATTTAGATGTGAATTGTACTGTTAACAGCAGAACCCTTAGGAACATTAACATATGGATGGATCTGGGCACGCAGGTCTACAGCTCCCCAAAAGTGGCAACACAGGTGGCCCAAGTGATTAAGAAGGCATAGGGCATGCTTGCCTTCATCAGCTAGGGCATGGAGTACAAGAGTTGACAAACCATGGTGCAGCTATATAAAACCTTTGTTAGGCTGCATTTGGCGTACTGTGTGAAGTTTTGGTCACCACATTACCAGAAGGACATGGAAGCTTTGGACAGAGTGCAGAGAAGGTTCAGCAGGATGTTGCCCGGTCCTGAGGGCATTGGCTATGAGGAAAAGTTAAAAAGACTAGGATTGTTTTCACAGGAAAGATGGAGGCTGAGAGAGATAGAGGTCTACAAAATTATGAGAGGCATAGGTAGGGTGGCTCGTCAGAGGCTTTTTCCCCAGGGTTGAACTTTCAATTAAAGGGGAGCACAGGTTTAAGGTGAGAGTGTAAAAGTCTAAGAGAGATGGGTGAGGAAAGTTTTTCACGCAGAGAGCGGTAGGAGCCTAGAATTACTGCCAAAGGAGGTGGTGGAAGCAGGCACATTGGCGACATTTAAGACGCATCAGGATGGCTACATGAATAGGGAAGGAATAGAAGAATAAGGGCAGAAGGTTTGGTTTTTAGTCTAGTCAGGGCATGATGATCAGCACAGGCTTGGAGGGCTGAAGGGCCTGTTCCTGTGCTGTACTTCTCTTTTGTTTTGTTTTGTACTTCCCCTAACCCTTTCAGATTCAATATAGGTTTATTCACAACGTTTCCTTAAAATCCTACATTTTATGCTGTATGTTTCTGAAACTAACTTGAAAATTGCTTATTTTATAGAACTATAATCCTTAGAAATCCCTCCTGACAGCGAAGGATGAATTTCAAGTGCTCTACCCATCAACACATTCTGCACGGCCAGCATGCAGTTTTCCCTGGGCCAACTTCTTTGTTTTGCTGTTATTTCAAAGAACGTATAGAATACATCCACATTCTTTGCCTTAAATTTTAGTACTGCTTATACAAATTTGAACATTTCCTGACTGAATGTTAGATTATGACTTGTAGTTTTCTCATCAGGACTGCACCATAGCTCTTTTTGTTAAATCTATCATTTTAAGCTTACATTATTGTTTTGTTTCGTTTTTCTCTCTCTCCTTTGTCTTCCCTTTCTAATTCTAATTCCAGTTTTCTAAATTCTGTTCATTTCAACTCCCACTTTCTTTCTGCCTCAAACTATAACAAACCTTCCTTTTGAATGTAACTCAACATGAACTAGTTCCGATGTCTCACTTTTTGGAGTACCAAATTGCTACACTTTTTCTTCAATTATCTCAGTTTTCTCATCTCTGTCAGACATCTTCACTTCCAATATATTTGGCAATTGGACTGGATTTTGTGATCTCTTTTAAGTTTAGCAAGGAGCACTCTTTCACCTGCTGGAAGGCGTCAACGGATTCTAGACGAAATCTGATGTTTAGTCTTGTATCCTTTCTTACAGTGTCCCAATCTTACACCTAATCTTACAGTGTGATTATTCCAAAATCCCAGATGAGCTCTTAGTCATGCCATGACACCCTGGGCTAATGCACTGGAAACCAAGATCCACTATGGAAGAGGTTACCAGGACACTGGCTGGATTGGAGGGTATGAGCTAGAAGGAGAGGCTAGAAAATCTCAGGTTGTTTTCTCTGGAGCAGCAGAGGCTGAGAGGAGACTTGATAGAAGTTTGTAAAATTATGAGATGCACAGATAGTGTTGATAGTCAAAATCGTTTTCCCAGAGTTGAAGTGTCTAAAACTAGGGCACATGCATTAAGGTGAGAAGGGGAAAGTTCAAAGATGTGAGGGGCAGGTTTTTTAAAAAGAGAGTGGTAGGACTCTGGTACACAGTGCCAATGGGTGGTGGCGGAGGCAGATATGATAGGGGTGTTTAAGGGTCTTTTACATAGAACATGAATATGCAAGGAATAGAGAGATCTAGACCAAGGGCAGGCAGAAGGGATTAGGTTAATTTTGTGCCATGTTCAGCACAACATCATGGGTCAAAGGGCACTTTCCTGTGCTATACAGTTCAATGTTCTATGTTCTACTCCCAGTGTCATCACAAGCACAGTTTGAGAATTTGATTTAACCACGGAGCTAGCCAATTTTACTAAACTGTCTAATTTCGGTTACATGAAATTATGCATCAGTTAGTGTTTTTTTTTAAATCATTATTTATTGCAATCAATCAGTTTTAACCATTGATTAGAAAAGAAATGAATTGCTAACTTAGAGTTCTATAATTTAAACTCTACCCCTACAAAAAAGAAACGAGTCAAGACACAAATATTACTGCTAGGAAAGAGTAAAAAACGTCCGGGAAACACACTTCTGCCACCAGTCCGGATGATGAGAATCAATGAGATGCTTTCCTTCAGTTCCTTATTCATTCCTTTTGACACTTTGATAAGGACATGACGTTGTGGACAAACAGGAAATTTATTTCAATTAAACTGAATTAAATCCAAACCCCAGAATCAATGTTTAAAAGGCTAAGGAAGTTCTGCATGTCCATAATAGCCCTGATCAGCTTTTATAGATGTACCATAGAAAGAATCCTATATGAATACATCATAGCTTGGTATGGCAACTGCTCTGTCCAAGATCGTAAGAGAATTACAGAGAATTATGAATGGACCCAGTCCATCACAAAAACCAGAAACAAAAATATAAGTGGCTGGAAAAGCTGAGCAGATCTGGCAGCGTCTGTGGTGAGAAATCAGAGTTAACATTTCAGGCCCGGTGACCCTCGCTCAGACCTGAAATGTTAACTCTGATTTCTATCCACAGATGCTGCCAGATCTGCTCAGCTTTTCTAGCAATTTCTATTTTTGTTCCTGATTGACAGCATCCGCAGTTCTTTTGGTTTTCATCACGAAAACCAGTTTTCTTTCCATTGACTCTGTCTACACTTCCCACTGCCTCAGGAAAGCAGCCAACATAATCAAAGACCCCCCACCCAGTTCCTCTATTCCATCCTCTTCCAACAGGCAGAAGATTCAAAAGTTTGAAAACATGTACCAGCAGATTTAAGAACAGCTTCTTCCCCGCTGTTATTAGGCTTATGAATGGACCTCTCATACATTAGAGGTGATCTTTCTCTGCACCTTCTCTGTTACTGTAACAATACATTCTGCATTCTGTCCCTTAATCCTGATGTATGGTTTGCCTGGTCAGTACACAAAACAATACTTTTCACTGTATCTCAGTACATGAGACAATTATAAATCCATTCAATTCAAATCAAACAAATTCTCAATCTCTCATTCTCAATTGAGGATTAATGCTTTTAGTGTATCTGAAGGTGATCTTTCCCTGTTTTCAAGAATAGATTTGTGTAGCTAGATTCTTAGAATTTTCTTTCATTTCTCCACTCACAGAAGGAGAGAGAACTGCTTTCTCCTTTGCAGGCTGACGGTTTCTGCTGTATTGTCCGAACACGAAGCTGACGCCACTCACCCAGTAACTAATCAAGAATTTCTTACGATGCTGAAATCACACAACTGTTTCTGGCTGTAAAACCAGTGAAAAGCCTTTCACTGGGCACATCTGTCCCCAGACACCAAACTGTGGAGGAGTGCATCCAGCATCCAACCCTCACTGCTTGAACAAGTAACATTGTGAACACAACTCGCAATGAGGTCCAGTAACTTGTTTTTTTACAAACTGTGACATTTTTTGCAGTCCCTTGAATTAAAGCCGTAGCCTTAATCCATAATCCAAAAATAAAAGTGGCCCTTATACCATCAATGACACCCCTACCTTCCACAGTATTTTATATTCTCCGATGTGCTATTGTCTACCCCCATGATATGTTGGGTTCCCCTCTCGCTTCACAATTACTATCTCCTCTGTATCTCAGCCTACTTCCTCCAATCCTCAGAAATAACATTCCTAATGACCCAACCCCAGAACCATTCTGAATTTCATTGGGCTGAACCCCAGGACTGACAATGGCCCAGAACCTCACTGACTTAGACAGCCCACACTGATGACTGACCAGACCTTGACCAATCTGCCTGCAGCTTCCTGATGGACTTACCCTGATTCCCTGAACTGGTTGAACTGATCCTACAGAACTGAATATCACCCACTGCCTGGACTGTAAAAGTTCATATCTCCTAACCAGTACACCCCAAATAGCGAATTATCTGTGTCCAAATCCCTGACGTGATAGCAGATGATGTATTTTACTTGTTGGGACCCCCTGATTCTTTGCAGACTTTGAGACATGGCCATTTGTTTGAAACACATGTAGTGTGTTTCTTGCATTTGCTGTTGGCCATTGGTGCAGGTGAGGGATGGACTTAGCATGGAGCCATACAGCAACACGTCCATCCTTTAACTAATGACTGCTACAACCAGCACAAGTTGTCTGGCTTTGTCCCTGTGATAAATAATAATGCAAGACAGCAGTACTGTGAGAATTTAAGCTCTAGTTGAAGGGGAAAAGCACAAAAACGACAGGCAAGACAGAGCGCTGTGACCATCCAAGCAGACACAAAGTGAGTGAGCACTCAGAGGAGCCATCTAGTTTCTACCCCCAAGTGGCAAACTGTATATCAAGGAGGAGAGACTAGGTAACAATAGCTAGTACATAGAGTCACAGAGTAATACAGCACAGAAACAGACCCTTCTGTAAGGATGGCAGATTTCCTGCCCTAAAGGACAAGAATGAACCTGATGGGTTTTTCTGACAATACATGATGGTTGCATGGTCATCAGTTGTTTTTTAATTCCAGATTTTTTTAAAAAATTGATTTCAAATTCCACTATCTGCCTGGTGAGATTCAAACTCAGGTCTCCAGAACATTATGTAGGTCAGTAGATCATACCACTAGGCCATCGCCCCCATCGAGCTTGGCTACATTCCAACCATTGTATAAACACAGTGCTCCTGTTGTCGCTTTAGAAATGGCAGCTTAAGTCAAGAATCTGTCTGCCCTTTCAAGCAGGCCCAAGACAGGATTCGAAAGTACCCCCTCACTGTTCCAGCTCACTTTTACCTCTCAATCAACATCTCCAAAAAGAGATAATCCAGCCATTGAGGATCATAGGAGCAGGAAAGCTTGATGTTTCGGGCCTAGACCCTTCTGATGAGCTTTCCTGCTCCTATGATGCTGCTCGGCCTGCTGTGTTCATCCAGCTCCACACCTTGTTATTTCGGATTCTCCAGCATCTGCAGTACCTATTATCTCCAATCCAGCCATTATTGCATTGTGCTTAGTGGAAGCTTGCTGTGCTCGCAATGGCCATTCCACACTCTGAAATATAACGGTTTGAAAGTGCTTTGTTGACTGACAAGGCAGGGTCTCCCTGAGGGCGAGAAGGTAGAAGTGCAAATCCTGCTGTCTTCATAAATTATGTATCACCGTGTGATTCCCATCGGAAGATGTTGTGGCTGCAGGAGGTGACTTACTGAGCTCTCAGCACAGTTTGATATAGGGGTTTTTTTAATCTCCATCTCGCACATCCTGCAGCAATAATCCCCTTTTATTGAAATATTATGTCCTGCCAGGCTGTATATCACATGAGGAGCAACTGGCGCCCTGGGGAAATTAATTCCCAGTGAGGGAAAGCCACACTTGTTTGACACTTGTTTGCCTCAGTTGACAGCAAATCCTAAATTCCAAGCTGTGAAAACACAGATAGGAGAAATCACAATGATCCAGCTGAGCAAAATTTCTCTCTGCGTCAATGTTAAGATCGACATATCATTTGGTGTAGATACTTCTCAAAACCCCTCTACTTCACTAACTTTCTCTCTCTCTCTGTCTCCTCCTTTATGACTTTTCTTCATATCCAGCTGAAGGAGCAAGATTTAGGTTACCTGGCCTGATAGTTCCTTCTTTAACTCAATGTCAATTATTTCACATCACACACTCCACTCTTACAGCTATTTCCAGCACAGCCTTAATTTCTTTATTCATTAACACGATGAGGGCATTGATGGCTAGGCAGCATTTATTACTCTTCCCTAATTGCCCAGAGGGTAATTTAGAGTCCACCACATTGCTGTGGGTCTGGAGTCACATGTAGGCCAGACCAGGGAAGGATGGCAGTTTCCTTCCCTAAAGGACATCAGTGAACCAGATGGATTTTTCCCCAAAAATCGGCAATGGATTTATGGTCATCGTTAGATTCTAAATTTCAGATATTCCACCATGACAGGATTCGAACCCCGGTCCCCAGAACATTATTTGGGTCTCTGGATTAACAGGCCTTCGTCTCCCCTGATTTTAATATAATCAGCTTAATCCCCAGGTTTTGCCATCATGAGTACACAAAAGTGACCATTCAGCTCACTGTGTCTGAACTGGCCTAGGCCCACCACTTTTTGCCCATCTCTCACTGCCCAGAGGACTGTTAAGAGTCAACCTCATTACTCTGGAGCAACATGTAGACCAGGCCAGTTAAGGGCAGAAGACTTCCTTCCCTAAAGGACATTAATGAGCCAGATTGGTTATTCCCGACAATCCACAGTGGCTTCATAGCCAATATTAGACTCTTAATTCCAGATTCTTTTTTATTGAATTCAAATTTCACCATCTGCTACGGTGTGATTCAAACCTGGGCTCCCAGAACATTACTTGGATCTCTGGAGACCTTGCCGAGTGACAATACCACTCAGGCATCACCATCCCCTTTTTTTATATCGAAATAATTGTCCAAATCTCTGTTAAATGCCTGGATTGAGCCTGCCCCCAGCATGTTTCCACATTGTGCATTTCAGGACCCAACCACTCACTGAAATAGCTGGCTCCTTCTTTAGGTCTTCTTCCACTTCTTGTCCTCCAGTCCCACAAGATATCTGCTCACTTCTAATTCTGAACTTACCATTCATCCTTGATGTTCTTCATTTAACTGTCGGCAGCTGCCCATGGCCTGTGTTCTGAAATTCCCCTTCTGAACACCATTACCTTGATATCTTTCTAGCATCCCTTAAATCTGTCCTTCCTAAAAGTTTGGAAGAAAGTAAACTTGTTGCTGTCTTGCCGTATCATAGGGCTGGTCTTTCATTAAAAAGAGACACTTGGTGATGGATTAACCTGAGGGTCCTACACCTCAGGCTAAGGGAGAGGTTGAGAAGATGGGATCTTCGTGATAACCTCAACGTGTGTGGGAATTGAACACACACTGTTGGCATCAACTCTGCATTGAAAATCAGCCATCCAACTAACATATTTGACCAAGCTTTTGGTTACCTGTTCTAATATCTCTTTACACACTAGATGTTCAATTTTGTTTCATAATGCCCCAACAAAGCTGACTTATGGGACGTTTTGCTTTGTTATAGGTGCCACATAAATGCAGGCATTGGTTGCCTGTCTTCAGTGTAATTCTTCATTAAGAAGAACAATCATGGTTTGAGTTATGGTGTAGGACTTTTCAAATGGCTGGTTTCACAATGGGGAGAAGGCTTCCCCATCAATCACAGTAAACCAACGACCATTTAGTGCTTTGAGGAGCATGTGACAGCTGGAGATTGGACCTCTAGCAAGTACCATCCCAGACAACTGCTGGCCAATCTGATTAGCTGACAGCTCAGTAGTCCCAGCAGCACAACAGTCTCCATGACTTGGACTACGAGCCTTTGCCTGACACAAAGCCTGACAGTCCAAGACGCAGTAAGGGTGAGATCGCTCTTCACTCCATGGAGGGATGGATGGTGATGTTCATGGGGATGTAGATGGGATGGGGCATAGGTCTTCGTGGAAAGGCCAGGGGAAAAGGGGAGACCTTTGGGTGAGGGGGATTGCAGGCACTTGACGCAGAAAGGGAATATTTTCAGGAGGAATATGTAACCCCTCACACTCCACACTACCCTGCCCTTCCCATCCAGCCCTGAGTGGGGTTAATATCTCGTTATAGTCCATACCCCACCGAACTTCTCCTTCCAGCCTCAAAACTGATGACAAGCAGGAAGCGAGACACTCCCATTCGTCAGACGACATGTCCATCCTGGGCCTCCTGCAATGCCACAGCGATGCCACCCAAAGGCTGCAGGAACAGCAAATCATATTCAGCCTGGGAACCCTGCAGCCCAATGGTATCAATGTGGATTTCACAAGCTTCAAAATCTTCCCTCCCCCGACCGCATCCCAAAACCAGCCCAGCTCATCTCCACCTCCCTAACCTGTTTTTCCTCTCACCTCAAGCCACACCCCCATCTCCTATCTACTAACATCATCCCGCCTCCTTGACCTGTCCGTCCTCCCTGGACTGACCTATCTCCTCCTCACCCCCCTACCTACACTCACCTTTACTGGCTCCATCCCCGCCTCTTCGACTTGTCTGTCTCCTCTCCACCTATCCTCTCCTCTATCCATCCTCTATCCACCTCCCCCTCTCTCCCTATTTATTTCAGAACCCTCTTCCCCTCCCCCATTTCTGATGAAGGGTCTAGGCCCAAAACGTCAAGCTTTCCTGCTCCTATGATGCTGCTTGGCCTGCTGTGTTCATCCAGCTCCACACCTTGTTATCTTAGATGATGTGGGAGTTTACTTTGAAGTGTATTGATAGACTGGTCTCACTTCATTGTTAAATACTTTGTTACAAAGGGGACTAGCCAGAGGTGAATAGTTTATTGGTTCCTATGATGCTGCTTGACCTGCTGTGTTCATCCAGCCCCACGCCTTGTTATCTAGGAAATGAGACATGATTGGCTAATAACAGTTAGAGAGGATGGGAGGGCCAGAAGAGGGGGGGAGTGAGGGTGATAGTGAAGGATGAGCAAGGGCATTTGGGGCAATGAGATCTCATCTGCCCCCACTTAAAATTGGGGAGGGATTTATGGTGAGTATGATTGGCCATTCATAGAACTTTTACAACTCAAAACTACACGTTAATGCATTTTGTGATTGATTTACACTTGTTTCCAATGTCTTCCTCACCTCTGTATTGAAGGTCAAATCTGAATCTCTCTCATGCTCCTGATTTTAACAACTGGTCTGCAACAACAACAATAACTAAGACTCTGCTTATTTAATGCGACTGACAGTCGGCGAGACAGTTTACAAAGTGCCCTATGCCTTTGCTGGTTATTATCATCTTCATGTACCGATGTGTCATTTTCCTTCTCAATAGCAGAAGGGAACTCGATCTCCTGTGATGGAGTGACATTTTGTGAAATAGGCATGGATGTGAATATCTGATCAGGGGATGCATAGTTCCGGATATTTTGGGAGGCAAACAAATCTTGGCTCATTGAATAATGGAGGCGGACTGTGTTTGTCCTTGATTGGATTTCAAGGACAAATTCAATGAAGCGTATTGTGAGCGCAATATTCTGGATATAAAGAGTAGAAATCCCATTAGCGTAATGCCAATTTCAGAGCCTGATCATATTGCCTGAGTTGGTGTTTCAATGCTGTTCTTCAGAATTTGTTAGCATGAGAGCTTCTGTCTTTCAATTTGTCAATTTATAGATGGACAGTCAAAAATCCCACAATAGTATTCAAGGGACAAGTTTGTATTTATGCAGCTGAGTAAAGGGTTAACTATACTTTTACCCTAATGATAGGTATTGACCATGTGCATAATGAGCAATGTCACAATGACATTGGCTCACATGGAACTTGGACCCAAGTGTCAAGGGTTCCAATGATCTCCACCCTTACTCTCTCTCCAGTAGATAATTTATCTGCTTAATAAAACTTGTTGAGGTTCGTTGATAAGGACTGAGCTGCTTTCTGTCAACAACTCAGAGCTGATCATATAAAACAATAATATTAATAATACCCACAGAGTCAGCAAAAATGAGGGAAAACTCAATAGTGCCAGGGAACAATGGGTGAAGGAAATCAAGGCCAACCTAGGGACTAATCAAGGGACTAACACTGACAGAACTGCAGAAGCTGTGAACTTAGGCTCAAGCAAGAAATGATTCTGCCTGACCTAACCCAGGGTAGGGGAGTCCAAAACTAGAGGGTATATGTTTAAGGTGAGAGGGGAAAGATTTAAAAAGAACCTGAGGATCCTTTTAAGTATATTTATCCAAATACCTTTTAATTATTGTAACTGTAGCAGCTTCCACCACTTCCTCTGGCAGCTCATTCCATACATGCACCAACTATTAATCCAGAAACTCTGGCTAGTGTTCTGAGGACAGGAGCCCAAATGAATCCCTCCCCTGGCAAAAAGTGAAATTTGAATTGATTAAAAAGCTCGCCTAATGATGACCATGTAACCAGTGTCAACTGTTTTCAAAACCTGTCTGGTCTACTAATATCTTCCAGCGAAGGAAATCTGCCATCCTTACCTGGTCAGGCCCATTTGCAACTCCGGTCCCAAAACAATGTGGTTGATTCATAACTGTCCTCTAGGTAATTAGGGATGGGTAATAAATTCTGGCCAAGCATTTGTTGGTGCATGTATGGAATGAGCTGTCAGAGGAAGTGGTGGAAACTGGTACAATTACAACATTTAAAAGGCATCTGGATTGGTCTATGAATTGGAAGGGTTTAGAGTGACATGGGTCAAATGCTGGCAAATGGGCCTAGATCAGTTAGGGTATCTGGTCAGCACGGATGTGTTGGACCAAAGGTTTTGCTTCCATGCTGTACATCTCTATTACTCTACAACTCTATCTACCCACAGTCAAAAAAATGAGACGTCATTGCATGGAGATACAGAAGTCAAATGTCCCCTTGAAACCAGCTATCATTGTCCTAACTAATCAAAGTAATTGAGCAGTGACATTGTAATTAGTTTTGATAGCAGTTTATTGTATGATGTGACAACTTTCAATCCAAGGTTTGCCAATTTCTGGTACTTGTGATGATTTTTTGATACTAATTTAACCATTCTTCATGTTTCTTTGTTCCTTGCTTACCTTCAAAAACCAATGGTATAATCCATTGTCAATAGACCAAGTGCCAGAATTTGACAGCCCATAATACTGATAGAAATCACCACCTGTGGAGTAATCTTGAAGGCATCCTCATCTCACATTAAATGGAATATTTTCTAAACTTTTATGAAATGAGCATAATACTATTGAATCTGTACAGCACAGAAGGAGGCCATTCAGCGTATGTCGACTCTCGATAGAGTAATCCAGTCAGTCCCATTCCCCTGCTGTATTTCTGTGACAAGTTTATTTCCCTCAAGTGTCCAGCCAATTTCTTCCAAAATCATTGATTGTCTCTGCTTCCACCATTTTTTTGGGCAGGAAGTTCCTTATCATTACCACATGCTATGCAATAAAGAAACTCCTTTTCAAAAAACATACATTCACGGGCCGTGAGCTTGGCCAGCATTTATTACCATCCCTAACTGACCAGAGGGCAGTTATGAATCAACCACATTGTTGTGGGGCTGGAGTTGCAAATGGGCCTGACCAGGTAAGGATGGCAGATTTCCTTCCCTGGAAGACATTAGTGGACCAGATAGGTTTTTAAAACAATTGACCCTGGTTGCATGGTCATCATTAGGCGAGCTTTTTAATCAATTCAAATTTCACCTTTTGCCTGGGGAGGGATTCATTTGGGCCCATATTCTCAGAACAATGGCCTGAATTTCTGGGTTAATAGTGCAGGGAAGAAATCTCTGCCTCCTCAGTGGTTACTTAGATATGACCACTTACTCCCAACCCAGAACCACAAAGCTGCATCCACAAGCCCTTGTGCTAGAAACTAAAAGGAGCAGCTTTTTGTTTTACTAATTTAAATAAAGGAAAATAAATGAAACTTCAAAGGTAGGAAGCATAACTAACTATGATAAATTAAGGAACGTTAGTTAAGGGGATGTTAATGAATATGCAGTGGCAAACGTTTCAAGTGCATGGAAGATCTACTCCAATTGTTCATTTCAGTCTGGCACAGAATTAAAATGAGAATGGTAGCCCAACCCATCTTAATAAGCGAAATTAGGAATGAAGGGGAATACAAACTGAAGAAAAAAAACAGCAGATTTGAGGATTAGGAACAGTTTAGATTTTAGCAAACGAAGACAAAGAGATTAATTAACAGGGAGCAAATAGAATGAGTTTACAGGGAACATCCTAACTGATTGTAAAAGTTTCAACAGATATGTGAAGAGAAAAAGAATAGTGAAGACAAATGTAGGTCTCTTACGATCAGAAAGAGGGGACGTTATAATGGGGAACAAAGAGATGCAGACCAATTAAATGTTTAATAAAAACTATAAGAACTGTGAATGCTGTTAGTCATAAACAAGGATAGAAATTGCTGGAAAAGCTCAGCAGTTCTGGCAACATCTGTGGCGAGAAATCAGAGTGACCCTTCCTCAGAACTGCCTCATATATACTTTGGTCTATCTCCACAAAGGAGTCCAAAAATAATGTCTCAAATGTTTTGGAGAACACAGGGTTGAGTGAGAGAGTCAAATTGAAGGAAATCAGTATGAGAAGAGAAACTGATGGGATTAAAGTTTGATAAATCTCCAGGTCCCAATAATCTATGTCCAAGAGTACTTCAGGAAGTAACCTCGAAATAGCGGATGCATGGGAGATCATCTATTAAGATTCTATGAACTGTGGAACAGTTCCTGAGGACTGGAGAGGAGATAATGTCACCCACTATTTAAACAAGGAGTTTGGGAAAAACAGGGAATTATAGCCCGACATCAGTAGTGGGAAAATGTGAGATTCCATTATAAAAGACTTAACAGAAGAACAATTGGAAAAGAGTGATAGGATTGAGCAGTCAGCATAGATTTATGTAGGGATACCATGCTTGACAAATTTAATGGAATTTTTTGAGGATAGTACAAGTAGAGTTGATAAGAGGGAGATAGTGGATGGAGTTTCCTTAGATCTTCAGAAGGCTTTCAATAAGGCCCCACATAAAAACATAGAACATAGAACAATACAGCACAGTACAGGCCCTTCGGCCCATGATGTTGTGCTGAACTTTTACCCTAATCCTAAGATCTATCTAACCTCCACCCCTACCTTACATTATCATCCATACACCTATCTAATAGCCGCTTAAATGCCCCTAATGAGGCCAACTCCACTACCCTTTCTGGTAATGCATTCCACGCCCCGACCACTCTCTGAGTAAAGAACCTACCTCTGACGTCTCCCCTATATCTACCTCCACTCACTTTAAAACTATGCCCCCTCGTAATAGTTGCCTCCACCATAGGAAAAAGTCTCTGGCTGTTTACTCGATTTATACCTCTGATCTAAAAGATTAGCAAGTGAAAGAAAAGAGCAAGGAATTGGGGGTAGCGTACTAATCCTCAAGTCTTCTGCTTTTTTTGCTCAGTTTGTATTCCCCTTCATTAATAATTTCTCTTATTAGCCATGGGTTGGTAGACCGGAAGCAAAGAGTAAAAATAAGCTATTCCTTTTCCAAATGACAGCAGTGACTAGTTGGGTATCACGAGTTGGTACGGTTGCAGCTGACACAAGCTGGGTAGTAGGGTAAACTGTGACAAGGATATAGAGGTGCTTCAGTGCAAATTGGACAAGTTGACTGAGTGGATAGATAGAATCCCTACAGTGTGGAAACAGGCCCTTTGGCCCAATGAGTCTATGCTGACCCTTGGAGCATCCCACTCAGACCTATCCCCCTATAACCCACTTGATCTACAGATCCCTGAACACTACAGGCAATTTAGCTTAGCCAATCCACCTAACCTGCACATCTTTGGACTGTGGGAGGAAACTGGACCACCTGGAGGAAAGCTGTGCAGACACAGGGAGAACGTGCAAACTCCACACAGACAGTTTCCTGAGGGTGGAATTGAACCTGGGTCCCTGGCACTGTGAGGCAGCAGTGCTAACCACTGAGCCACCATGCCACATAATGAGGCATTATGAAGCATAATGAGGATAATTGTGAGGTTATCCTCTTTGGTAGCAAACGCAGGTAGACTGATTATTTTCTGAATAGCAATAGGTTGAGAAAGGAGAGGTGCAACAAGACATGGGTGTCCCTATACACCAGCCACTGAAAGTGAGCATGTGTTGTGAAGTGAATCTGACAGCGTTATGAGTTTTTTATTTAAAGAAACCTTCACGTAGATATCACCATTTTTGACATTAGAACCAATCAAGCATATTCACAAATTGTAGGATAGGCATCAGTCAATTCGATCACAGCAAACTCCCTCAAACAACAAAGAAATAAATGACCAAATCATCTATTTTAGTGTTGTTGGTTAAGAGATACAGGATACTGACAGAAAGACTAGTCTGTCACTATAGTAAATTGCAGCAAAAAGCCTTGAGGACTATTCCTAGTACCTGAGAATTTAATCATCAGGTCAACAGGAGAAACCAGAACTCCTCAGCTTTAGTGACTGAAGCAGAAGCTTCTAAATAATGTAGACAATAGTGAACAGCCAAAAGAAGTGGTGATTAAAAAACACCCTCACCAATAGTCAAAGTATGCCTTGGGTGAAATTCTGATTCACAACTGAATGCAGAAGCTTCATGGTGAAAAAAAATGTGATGAACGCATTGTGTTTTCATGCAGGTCATGAGGTGAAAACCTTGGAATCTCTTAAGACACATATTGAGATTTGGATGAAATTTTAGATAGGTTTAAATAGGCTGAATTGACTTTACTGAGTACTCTGAAGTACATGGTAAAATGGGATAGAGCCAACATGGACTTCGTTAAGAGGAGGTCATGCTTGAGAAATCTGTTAGAATTCTTTGAGGAGCTAACGGGCAAAGGAGAGCCAATGGATATGATCTATTTGGATTACCAGAAGGCCTTTGACAAGGTGTCACGCAGGTGGCTGCTAAACAAGACAAGAGCCCATTGTATTAGGACCAAGTTATTGCCATGAATCCAGGATTGGCTGACTGGCAAAAGGCAGAGAAATAATGATAATGGGGTAATTTTCAGGATGGCAGCTGATGACTGGCGGAATTCTATAAGAGTCAATTTTGGGAATCAAAACTGTTTATTAATACTGGTCTCAGTGAAGGAACTGAGGTCATTGTTGCTAAGTTTACAGCTGACACAAAGTTAGGTGGAGGGACAGGTAGTCATCAGGAAGGGGGGAGGCGGCAGGAAGACTTGGATAGAGGAGAATGGCAAAGAAGTGACAGATGGAATACAATGTGGGAAAGTGTGAGGTTGTGTTTTTTGGTCGGAAGAATAGAGACGTAGAGTATTTTCTAGATGGGGAAAGGCTTTAGAAAGCTGAAGCGCAAAGGGACTTAGGAATCCCAGTTCAGGATTGTCTTAAAGTTAACATGCAGATTCATTTGACAGTTAGGAAGGCAAATGCAATGTTGACATTCATTTCAAGAGTGCTAGAATACAAGAACAGGGACGTACTGCTGAGGCTGTATAATGCTCTGGTCAGACCATATTTGCAATATCATGAGCAGTTTTGGGCCCCATTTCGAAGGAAGAATGTGCTGGTGTTGGAAGGTGTCTAGAGAAGGTGCACAAGAATGATCCCAGGGATGAATGTCTTGATACATGAGGAGCAGTTGAGGATTCTGGGTCTGTACACAGTGAAGTTTAGAAGAATGAAGATTGGGATCTTATTGAAACTTACAGGATGCTGAAAGGCCTGGATAGAGTGAATGTGGGGAAGATGTCTCCATCAGTAGGAGAGACTAGGACTCAAGGGCACAGACTCAGCATGAAGAGACGACCATTTAGACATTATACACTAATGATCTCAATGAAGGAACTGAGGACATTCTGGCTGAGTTTGCAGATGATACAAAGATAGGTAGAGGAACAGGTAGTATTGAGGTTGTGGGGAGGCTGCAGAAGGATTTGGACAGGTTAGAAGAGTGAGCAAAGAAGTGGCAGATGGAGTTACAACATGGGAAACTGTGAAGTCATGCACTTTGGTAAGAAGATTAGAGGTACAGGCTATTTTTTAAATGGGGAGAAAATTCAGAAGTCTAAAGTGCAAAAAGACTTGGGAGTTCTGGTCCATGCTTCTCTCAAGGTAAACTTGCAGGTTGAATCAGTAGTTAGGAAGACAAATGCAACTTTGGCATTTATTTTGAGAGGACTTTAATACAAAAGCAGGGATCTACTACTCAGGCTCTCTAAGGCTCTGGTTCAGGCCACATTTGGTGTATTGTGCACAGTTTGGGATCCCATATCTCAGGAAAGATGTACTGGCCCTGGAGTGGGTTCAAAGGAGGTTCACGAGAATGGTCCCAGGAATGAAAAGCTTAACACATGAGGAACATTTGAGGACTCTGGGTCTATACTCAATGGTGTTTAGAAGGTTGGGGGGGGGGGGGATCTAATTGAAACTTACAGAACACTGAATGGCCTGAACAGAGTGGAAGTTGGGAAGATGTTTGCATCGGTAGAAGAGACTAGGACCCGAGGGCACAGCCTTAGAGTAAAGGGTTAACCTTTGAGAACAGAGATAAGGAGGAAGTTCTTTAGTCAGTGGTTGATTCACTGCCACAGAAGGCTATGGAGGCCAGGTCATCGGGTACATTTAAGACGGAGATAGATAGGTTCTTGATTGTCAATGGGGATCAAGGGTCACGGGGAGAAAGCAGGAGAATGGGGTTGAGAAACTTATCAACCATGAGTGAATGGCAGAGCAGATTCAATGGACTAACTTCTGCTCGTATATTTTGTGATCTCATGGTCTTATGGCCTTTAGAACTGAGATGAGGAGGAATTTCTTCAGCCACAGGATGGTGGATCTGCAGAACTCATTGCCACAGAAGGCTGTGGAGGCCAAGTCATTGATTGTATTTAACACAGAGATAGATATGTTCATGATTGGTAAGGGGATTAAGGGTTAAGGCAGGAGAATGGGATTGAAAAACATATCAGCCGTGATTGAATGGCAGAGCAGACTTGATGAGTCATATGGTCCAATTTTGCACCTATATCTTATGATCTTATGAACCTATGCTTTATAATCCAAGAACTTGTGTTCTTGACCAAGGTGAATAAGGTATCTGAGCACTGGAAATGTAAGCAATTAGTTCAATGCTCGTGGTAGACAATGTTAAAATCAATAGACTGCAGTTGCAAACTCTCTGCAGCCCAACGTCAAATACGCTGTATGCATCGCATCATTCTTTTCCCAATGAATGTTCCCATGCTGAAGAAAGGTCAGTGGACCAGAAGTTTTAACTCTGTTTTCTCCCCACAGATGCTGCCAGACCCACTGAGCATCTCCAGCAATTTCTGTTTTTTGTGTGTTTCAGATCTGCAGCATCCACAGCTCTTTGCTTAATTTCCCATTACATGACCTGAAAGATCACACCTCCTTTTGTACAACGTTTAACTAATATTCAAAAAAACTAAGTGCACTGTTAAGGCGTCGTTAAAAGTAATGTGCATTTATGACAGACAGTTAGGCAGTAATAGTTTATGCACCTGGAAATATTTTGTCATTTGGCGTTCATACAGATCATATATTCTCTTTTGCTATTGTTCTAGCAACAACGTTTGGAGTGTACTGAATGCAGTGTATTCAGGAGGAGTTCTCTCTCACACAAACAAACATAGGGATGAATCATTCATTATTTTTCTTGTCTGTTCAGGAGCTGGCAGTGACAATGATGACAGTACAGTAGCAACTGTGTATACGTTAATACTTTTCATGCATGCACAGTATGGTACAAAAGCAATGTTGATTCACGGCTGTTCCTCAGTATAGTTTATCACTGTTGCTGGCAATAGAACCATAAGCATTCAGATTATGTACTCAGTTGAAATGAATATTATCTTATAATTAAATGTTTAACTGAGCATTTGTCACACACACACACTCACAAACATGCACACACACACACATACACACAGTGACACACACATACACACAGTGACACACACACACACACTCACAAACATGCACACACACACACATACACACAGTGACACACACATACACACAGTGACACACACACACACACACACACACACACACACACACACACACACACACA
>JAHRHZ010000061.1:23307221-23324258 GCA_024137785.1 Ginglymostoma cirratum
ACACACACACACACACACACACACACACACACACACACACACACACAAAGACAGACACACATTTACTTTTGTAAAGTTCACTGATCTCATAGTTCAGTTTCATGAAGAATAATCACTGTCAATAATACCCAGGTCTGAATTCTGAAAATTCTTTCCCTCCCTGGGAAATGTATCCATGTCAGTGCCCAACACTATCACCACAAAGGTCAATGCATCAAAACATCCACTCTGCTCTGAAGAAGGATCACCGGACTCAAAACGTTAACTCTGTTCTCTATCCACAGATGCTGCCAAGCCTGCTGAGTTTCTCCAGCAATTTATGTCTTTGCTTCAGATTTCCAGCACCTGCCCTTCTTTGTTTTAGATTGAAATATTCATTCAGCTGATTTGGATCCTCTTTTCATTCAAACCCTTTTGCAAAATCCAATTACACCTTGAATTCTGTTAGGGATGTACCTTGTGCTTCTCCGTTCATCAACCTCTCATGTGCCAGTCGTTCTTTGTATCTATTTGTCATTTTGTACATCTCAGTCTTGGTCCTGAGTTCATAACTTATCTTAAAAGTAGTGCTCAAAATCGTTCCAATTACTTGTCATGTGCCTCTTTCACTGCTGAAGACCCAAGTATTGTTTATCTTTACTTATTGATTCATGGGATGTGGGGCACCACTGGCTAGGCAGTATTTATTGCCCATCCCTAATTGCCTGGAGGGCAGTTAAGGGCCTGGAGTCACAAGAAGGCCAGACCAGGTAAAGATGGCAGTTTCATTCCCTAAAGGACATTAGTGAATCAGATGGGTTTTTCATGACAATTGACAGTAGATTCACGGTCATCATTTATTGAACTCAAATTCCACCAACAGCCATTCGAACCCAGGTCCCCAGAACATTACCTGGGTCTCCGTTTTAACAGGCCAGCGATAATACCACTGGGCCATCGTCTCCCTACAAGTCTGGTCTCTTAACTAAAGAGAATTGTGAATGACCTTCCCAAATGCTTGAATATCCCCCTAAGTGTCAGAGAACAAAGCACAATGCAATAGTTAAGGTGCTGTTTGACTCGAAAACCACAGAGTTGTAAGTTTTGAACAAGTGACGGAGCAATAAATATGTTTCCAGATTGAGTGCACATTTTCTGCAAGTTGAAAACTGTTAATTATTTGGTTGTTATTATGAATGATTTAGATTTCAGTACACAGAACTTGATTAAGATGTTTACTGAAGATACTATACAGTACCATATTTTCTGTAAATTGCAGATTGATAATAACAGACTGTCAAGGCAAGCAGGAAGTGGCAAATGCAGTTCAATCTGAGGCAGCGTGAGGTGAAATGTAGGGAAGACCGAGACAAAGCTTCATGCAATGGCTGCTGGAATATTGGGAAATGGGAAAAAAAAAGTACATGTCCACAGAACATGATGTTGGAAGTTCAAGCAAATAAGATGCCCATGAGGGGAATGGATGGGGGTGAATTACCAAGGGCTTTTTCCCAGGGTAGGGGAGTTCAAAACTAGAGGGAGTAGGTTCAAGGTGAGGGGGAAGGATTTATAAGGGACCTAAAGTGCAACATTTTCACGCAGAGGGCGGTACGTGTATAGAATGAGCTGCCAGAAGAAGTGGTGGAGGCTGGTACAATGACAACATTTAAAAGGCATCTGGATGGGTACTTGAATAGGAACGGTTTAAAGTCATATGGGCAAAATGTTGGTAAATGGGACTAGAAAAATTTAGGATATCTGATCAACATGGACAAGTTGGACCAAAGGGCCTGTTCCGTGCCGAACATCTGTATGATTCTATGACTCTCTAAGATGATTAAAAGGCATATTAGCCAAGGTATAGAATTTAAAATCAGAAAGTTCATGCCAGAAATACATTGAACATCGTACAGAACTGTAATTATGCTACTACACTTCTAGTCATGGCATCACTGGCATGATGTGATCATATTAGAGAGGATACAGGGACAATTTCAGAGGAAGCTGCTAGGACTGGAGAAGTTTTGCTATGTGGAAAAATTGGTGTGTTTTCTTTAGAATAGAAGAGGCTGAAGGAAGATTTAATTACGGTGGATGAAATTATGAAGGACTTTGAGTGGTTGGAAAGATATAAGAAGTGGAGGCGAAGGCCTAGTGGTATTGTCACTGGACTGTTAATCCAGAGACACAGATAATGTTCTGGGGACCTGGGTTCGAATCTCACTAAAGCAGATGGTGGAATTTGAATTCAATAAAAAAAATCTGGAATTAAGAATCTAACGATGAGCGTGAATCCATTGTTGGGGGAAAATCCCATCTGGTCCACTCGTGTCCTCTAGGGAAGGAAACTGCCATCCTTACCTGGTCTGGCCTACATGTGATTCAAGACCCGCAGCAATGTGGTTGACTCTTAACTGGGATTGGGGATGGGCAATAAATGCTGCCTGGCCAGCAACAGCCTCATCTCATGAACAAATAAAGGGGGAAAAAAATTCCTTCAACTGGGAGCTAATAAATAAGTCTGGATTTAAAGTAATTAATAAAAGAATTAGAGGTGAGATTTTTCATCCATCTAGTGAGTGTCTGGAACTTAAGTGCTGGAAATGTTGAAGAGGCACTAAAACAAGTAATGGGAACACCATAACTTTAGGGTTTTGGGCTAAGAGCTGTTATTGGTTAGAGTAAATATTATGTACTGAATGGTGTCTTCTGTGACATAAATGTTCTATATTTCCATGCACTATATTTTATCAGAAATCAGCGAAGTATGAATTTTGGTGCGTTTCACAGTGGATTTCTTCCACGAGCCTCAGTCAGATTTCTCATTCCATTCTCCAAGATTCACCTCATTCCTCATACACCACATCTCTGTGGCACCCCACTCGTCCTATCCTCCCTCTCGCCAGGGGTGGATGTACTCCCCACTGCTGGAACCTCTGAACATTCCCATCTCTTTTTAGCACCAGGTATTGCCCTGGTTAAGCACCACCAGTCAGGTACTGAGCAAGGTAGATGAGTGGTATATGGCATTACTGGCTACCTGGACTACAGTCTCCCAGAATCTGTTTGGAAACCTTCATCCACAATTTGGATCTGACAGCTCACCTCAATCTTGAAAAGAGTCACAGCATAGTCCTTTGGGAGATAGCTGCAGGTATCCCAAGCTATGCAATCTGCTGATGGAGTGTGTTGCTTTACAGTTTTTTTTCAGAACCTGAATGATTAAAATGCATTAGGCAGGTTTAGCTAAAAGAACAAGATGGCTTTGATCTTTGATTGGGATCCTTGAAGTCATTGCAATGCAGGGACTAACTAGCATTGAACACTTCTGAGCATTGAGCAAGTGCTTTACTATCTGTGTGGTTCTCTAAATATGCAAACTGAACTAGTCTAAATAGCCTACATTAAAATAAAACTGTTTGAAATTCCAATATCAATGGTTTCAGCAAATGCAAAATCCATTGATGTGGAGAAGACTTATTCTTGTTCCCATTTCTGCAAATAAAGTGACAGGTCACCCATCTTTTATAATTGCTGCACTGTTGATCATGCCAGGAGTCATAATTACTAACCAAACATGAAATTTACTCAGAAGTGATGCTGTAACAGAAGTGAAATTCCTATCTCATAAAGTGTGCTGGGGCTCACAGGCTGCTGCACCAGGTGTTATGCAAGGGATTTCGTTCATTGTCTAGTTTTCCAGCATCTCTTATAACACTCACATTCCATAAACAAACTAGACCATGCACACACATGCACATGCACACACACGTAGGCAGACACCACATGTAAACTTTCTAACAGGCATCTATAGAGAAAGATCAGGAGCACAAACCTGCATATTTTCCCCCTTGACTTGCTGGAACAACTGTGATCCTCTGACTCTCATGGAAGTGCTTGGTGGAGATACTTTTTTTTCCATTTCTGTTCAGTTCTCATTGGGATTGTGTCCACACTTTGCAAGAAACAGCTACAAAGGGTTTTAAATTACTGTGTTATCTCTTCTCTCAACATAGAGATACACTGACACTCAGAAGTTAACACCTAATTTATTGTCTCATGGACTACAAGCTAGCGCCTGCACAGTGAAATGAAGTCTATGATAATCTTGCAACCAGTGTACGCATTAAGAATAATCTATAATGTGAATTGTGGTCTAAACCTGCTTAAGCAATTATAAGAACTTGTAACTCACTTCTAGATCCCTTGAGGACTATACAGTACTCTTAATTATCGTTAACTTAGCCAAAGTCTATGCTTTGGTGAAACATATCAAGACAGCATCTTATTATGTCTCTGAAATATCTGAAAGATCCTATTCAGGTACAATAAATTAGTTTGCTGTTTGTATCTCTTGTTCTACAGATACATAAAGCCATTATTTTGTTCACTGCCCCAGCCGAAGAAGCAGCCAAAGGATTAAACACTCGTTCAGTATTTTAATTATTTTAGTTAGATGTAGAGTGGTAGCTGTCCTCTGACTCAGAATATTGCATATTCAAGCCCCACTTTGGAGGCAATATAAAATGGGGAGGTGAGGGGTGCAGCATGATAGTGTACAATTCTAAAGGGGGTGCAGGAGCAGAGGGACCTGGGTTTTATGTGCACAGATCATTGAAGGTGGCAGGACAGCTGGAGAGAGCATTACCAAAGCAGACAGTGTTCCTGTCTTTATTAATATGGGCATTGAGCAAGGAAATGTTGTTGAATTTGTATTTAACATTTGTTAGACCTCAGCTGGAGTATTGTGTACAGGTGGGGACATCACATTATAGGAAAGGTGTGAATGCATTGCGGAGAGTGTGGTAGCAATTTACGCAAAAGTCTCCAGGAATCATAAAGTTCAGTTATGAGCATTGTTTGAAGAAGTTGGGACTGTTTACCTTGGAGAAAAGAAGGCAAAGAGGAGATTTGATCAAGGTTTTCAAAATCTTGAGAGGACTGCATAGGCTGGATAGGGAGAATCTATTCTATTGATAAAGGAAAAGACAACGACAGGGCATAGATTTAAAGTGACATGCGAATCAAGCAAGAATGATGTGTAAAGAAACTTTGATTTGATTTATTACTGTCACATGTGCCGAGATACGGTGAAAAGTATTGTTTTGCAATGCAATTCTGACAAAATCATACAGTACATAAATACATCGGGATAATAGAACAGAATGCAGAATATAGTGTTACAGCGGCAGAGAAGGTGCAGAGAAAGATCAATTCCATTATGTGAGAGAAACGTTCATAAGTCTGATTACAATGAAGAAGAAGCTGTTCTTGAACTTTTCCACACTGTGAGTACTTAGGGTATGGAATGCAGTGCTGGAAATGTGGAAGAGACAGATTCAATTGAGGCATTCAAGGAGACATTTGATGATTATGCAGTTAGAAATGGTGTGCAACGGTATAGGGAAAAGCTAGAACCAATGGGCTGATTGGCTGCCTTTTATACTGCAACCATTGCGTGATTCTGTCCTAAAAGACGCGCAAGGTGAAAGGTTTATGAAAGGAATGTGACAGCTTCGGGACCAGGTAGCTGAAGGCACGTCTGCCAATGGCAAAATGGATAAAGTCAGACATGCAGGTTGCCAAATTTGGCAGCGACCTTGAAGGACAGAGAAACTAAATGATGTTACTGACATAGGGAGGGAAATGGGAGTGAGAAAGAATGAAGTTGTGTAAGATCAGGAGAAACGTCTGCAATGCTGAGTGACATAGGTGTCTCCAATTTACAGTTTGAGGTCCTTTGGCTTTATTTGCAGAGAAAGCAATAAGGGAAGATGCTCCACAAAAAAATAGCCATGAGGAAGGTTGTGTGAAAACTCCTCAGCTCTCCCTTCTTAAGTGGCTCAGAAACCTAAAAGAGTTACACTAACACAAAGCACCATAATGATACAGACCATTTTCTCATTTGTCATATTTTTAGAAAGCGCTGAAGTCATGTGCAGAATATGTCACACAGTAGGACAGAGTGCAAGTAATCTTATTTGTGAAGTTCACCAGTAAAAATGCTGATTCCAATAAACCTGAACAGTTTATCCCCACAAAGCAAAGCAAATATCTTAAAAATAGTGATGAAAACCTCCCGAGAATTAAAGGCATGTATAAATGTAATAACTTCAGGGTAAGACTGATCATGACATGCCTATTGGATATGAACCTATCGATCAGAGACGTTGATAACCTAATTGTAACAAAATAAGGAATAATTATAGATTAAAAATCCAGAAGCGGTGATTATAAATTGGAAGATTGCCCACAAGCACAGCTATGCTCGCCACTGATCCACTGATGTGTTATTATCTCACATCTCCTTGTTGCTATGGCAGCGCTGTTTGCTGTGAAGAAGCTTCATCAATAAGATACATTTTTGAATTGTATTTGTTGAGCTTCAGTATTAGTTAGAATAGTGTATCATACATGGATATAATAGCACAGATGCATACATTTGCGTGCGTCTGTGTTTGAATGTGTGTGGCAGGGAGATAAATTTAATTACACAAAATAAGGAAAAAGAACTGGCAAAAAATGGGTAAAGAGGCCATGAAATGTTTTGGGAATCTCACCTAACATTCTATCCTGGCTAAATGGAAAGAAGTTTCTTTGCAATGACCCAAGGCACCACTCAGCTAACCCCCTCATGGCAATAATGAAAAATGTTATGGATTTCACACAAGCATCATTCTGTGTCCCACCAATTGGCACCCAGTTATGGGCCTGTGGTTGTGGGTACATATCTAAATGTATCTGAAACCCTTTCTATTCACAGCCCTCTAAGCAATGACACTACTTACCGGTAATGCTGTTGAGACTAGTTGTCTAGAAACTCAGACTAATGTTTTGGAGATAACAAGGTGAAGAGCTGGATGAACACAGTAGGCCAAGCAGCATCATAGGAGCAGGAAGGCTGACGTTTCAGGCCTAGACCTGTCTTCTGAAGGAGGCTGAAACGTCAGCCTTCCTGCTCCTCTGATGCTGCTTGGCCTGCTGTGTTCATCCAGCTCTAAACCCTATTATCTCAGATTCTCCAGCATCTGCAGTTCCTGCTATCTAATGCTTTGGAGACATGGGTTTGAAAGCCACCACAGCAGATGGTGAAATTTGAATTCAATAAAAATCTGTAATAAAAGACTAGCCTAATTCTGACCACTTGACCATTGCTAATTACCATAAAACCCATCATTTTCCTTTGGTGTCACAGTGGCCTAGTGGTTAGCACTGCTACCTTGCAGTGCCAGCAATTCGGGTTTGATTCCACCCTCGGGCCACTGTCTGTGTGGAGTTTGCACATTCACCCCGTGTCTGTGCAGGTTTCCTCCAGTTTCCTCTCACAGTCCAAAGATATGCAGGTTAGGTGGATTGGCCAGGCTAAGTTGCCCCATAGTGTGAAGGCTAGGTAGGTTAGCCATGGAAAATGCAGGGTTACAAGGATAACATAAGGGAGGTGTAAATGGGCGGGACTCCATCTGATGAAGCAGCAGTGTTCCAAAAGCTTGTGATTTCAAATAAACCTGTTGGACCATAACATGGTGTCATGTGACTTCTGACCTTGTCCTACCATTGAGTCAATTTTGAATCCAACTTGCCAAGTCACCCTGGATCCCATCGCTTATTTGCTTTCATAATCTCCCACATGGGACCTTGTCAAAAGCTTTGCTGAAGGCCATATAAAGAATGTGGCACTGTGGCACAGTGGTTAGCACTGTAGCCTCACAGTGCTAGGGACCTGGTTTCGATTCCAGCCTCAGGTGACTGTCTGTGTGGAGTTTGCACATTCTCCCTGTGTCTGCATGGGGTTCCTCCAGGTGCTCTGGTTTCCTCCCACAGTCCAACAATGTGCAGGCTAGGTGGATTGGCCATGCTAAATTGCCCATAGTGTTCAGGGGTGTGTGGGTTATAGGGGGATGGGTCTGGGTGGGATGTTCCAGGGGTCGGTGTGGACTTCTTGGGCTGAAGGGCCTGTTTCCACACTGTAGGGATTCTAATTCTTAAAAAAATGTTGAGTCTGGAATTCTCTGCCACAGAAAGTAGTTGAAACCAAAACATTGAATGTTTTCAAGAAGGAGTTTGATATGGGTCTTAGGGCGAAAGGAATTAAAAGGTATGAGGTGAAGGTGAGAACACACTATGGAGTTGGATGTTCAACCATGATCATATTGAATGGTGCATCGGGCTGAATGGCCTACTCATGCTCCTATTTTTAATGTTTCTGTGTTTCTAACACTCTAAGCATATAACAACAACAAACCAGACTCTACATGACAGACTTCTTATGAGCAGGTCAACATGGAAAGGATTCACCCCAGCTCTAATTGTGCATGTGTGAAGAAACTGGTTAGTTATAATGGATCCAGGTTACTCAAGCAGTTTGTAGTCTGTGGAACATGGAGGAAGAAGTCTACTCCACCAGGTTCACGCCTCGTCTATAGTTGCATTTGTGAACCCATGTGTTGCTGGTTTCTTGCCAAACAAGTTTGTGCCTGTGAACTTAATTACAGCAGGATGAGGTGTTAATTGGCATTCATGATATGAAAATGAATACAAAAATAAGTTCCAGTTGGGAATGCCAACATGCCTGAAAGGTTCTGAGAACTTCATAGTCAATGTTTAGCCCATTGTTGGTAACTAACCTACTGAGTATTTCTGATATTTTCTGCTTATGTTTCAGGTTTCCAGCCTCTGTTATTTTTTTTCCCACTGTAACTGTTCCAGATTTTTTTTTCTTTATTCATTCACAGGATGAGGACATCACTGACTAGGCAGCATTTTTTGCCCATCCCTAATTGCCCAGAAGGCAACCACATTGCTGTAGGTCTGGAGTCACATGTAGGCCAGACCAGGTAAGGATGGCAGTTTCCTTCCCTAAAGGACATTTGTGAACCAGATGGATTTTTCTGACAATTGACAATGGATTCACAGTCATCATTAGATTGTTAATTCCAGATGTTTATTGAATTCAAATTCCATCATCTGTCATGGCAGGATTCGAACCCTGGTCCCCAGAACATTATCTGGGTCTCTGGATTAATAGCTCAGCGATAATACCACTAGGCCCCTGACTCCTCATCCTTTATTGTTTAAGGGAACTCGCCACCAGGTCTGATGAGATTCCAGTCAGCTCATTAAAAGGAATCAAATGAATAAGGCATCAGCCTGTATGTGACATCTCCTCCTGCATCTGATCTGAAGGAGAGGAGGTTCAGAGAGAAAGTTGTTTTAAAAGGAATGTGGTGTGAAGTGGCTGGTATGCAGGAACATGAGGTTTACATTTTCATGAATGTTCAGCAGCAACCCTTTAATGAAGTTGACTATTTACAGAGGGTGGTAAGAGAGGACATCTTACCTGGGGCCCAAAGCCCTGGCTGCAATTCCAAGTGAACTAACATCCCTTTAACATTGAGATAGCGAGAACTGCCAATGCTGAAGTCAGAGATGACACAGTATGGAGCTGGAGGAACACAGCAGGCCATGCAGCATCAGAGGAGAAGGAAAGTTGGTTTCTGAAGAAGGGGCCCAACCCAAAACATTAGCTTTCCTGCTCCTCTTATGCTGCCTGGCATGCTGTCTTCCTCCAGCTCCACAGTGTGTTACCTCTTTAACGTAGCTCCTTTACTGTACTCAGTAGCCATACCTAGAGTAATAGCACAATTCCCTTCACTCTGGGAGTTCTATACCAACCATTTGTCCTTGTTGAATTGGCATAGTGACAAAAGTTAGCCTGGGAGACATGATAGCATGAGGGTGCTTCTGAATTAGAGATATAGTAAAACAGGGCACTGGGCTGCAGGAGAGGAGTTACTGAGTGAGAGTGTGAATGATACAATCAATCTGAGTGGAGAGAGAGAAAAATTACTGAATATCAGAGTGATGGAGCTGGACCAGGGACACATCCAGCAGTGCAAACTGTGGGGGTGAGGGATGATGATATCAGGAAACTGGATTGCCATTGGCAGAAAGACAGTATCCTACCTCGCTGCTGGGAGAGGGACTATCGAGCTAAGTTGCTACATTAAAGAGTTGGGAAGAGTGGGCTTCGGGGGAAGTGGGATTACTGAGTGCCAGTGAGGGAACTGCATTAACGTCAGGGGAGACACAATTAGTAATATTGGCCTGCATGGTGATAGAGAGAAATTACAGAATGCCAGTGTGAGGAAGATGGATTAACATCAGTAGAGATACAGTTAATAACACAGGGTGATTGGGATTTGGGTGTTTGCTGTTGGACTGGGAAGAAGTCACAGTTTGATAGAGCTGTATTAGCATAAAGGGAGCCACAGTCTGTAACAGAGCATACTTGGGAGGAGGAGATATAGAGGCTGACAACGTGAAGAAGCTGGATTAATATTAGCAACAATATCCCCAGTAACACAGGATGCTGACCAGAAGGATTTATTGAGCCTGACAGTGAGCAAGCTGGATTAATATTGTTTCAGATAGAGTCAGTAATACAGAGTGCTGGCTGGGAAGAGTTAATGAGTTTGACAGCATGAGGGAGTTGGATTAATATCAACAGAGATACAGTCAGGATCACAGGGCAGGGTTCAGAGACTGTGACATTTTAGCTGTGAAACATATTAATTCAGCTCCCTTTCACAGCTCAACATACTAATGTAGCTTGTTTTTGATGTGATGCACGTAGACTGTAGCACATTTTTAATGCCAAGACAAAAACACCAACAGAAAGAAATACAAAATAAATAATTGTTGAATCAAGCCCTTATGGAGTATGGGACAGAAAAGGACCATTTGAGCTCACAAGTTTGTTTCACCACTCTATCTTCTTGGTCTCCAGCAAATACATTGCTCTTTCTAAACAAATATCTATCCATCTCAGTTCCAAATTTGCAACAAAAGATTGGTAAGTCTCCTTTTGGGAATTCCAGTTGTGGCTTACCCTATTGGAGGAGCTTCCTTGGCAAGATTGCTTTTTTAAGTTGTGGCCCTATTACTTAAATTCTAGTGGGGGTAACATCACCCTTGTCACTTGCAGTGAGCTAGCCACTGGTGTTCTGCAAGGATCGGTGCTGAGGCCTCTGTTGTTTGTAATATACATAACTGATTGGATGAAAATGTAGGTGGTCTGATAAGTACTTTTGCAGATGGCCACAAAAATTGGTGGAGTTGTGGATAGTGAGGAAGGTTGCCAAAAGATACAGCAGAATGTAGATGAGTTGGAAAAATGGGCAGAGAAATGGCAGGTGGAGTTAATTTTGGATAATTGTGAGATGATGCATTTTGGGAGGTCAAATGCAAAAGGAAAGTATATAGTAAATTGTAGCATCCTTTGGAGTAGAGATATACAGAGGGATCTTGGGGCCAAAGTCCATAGCTCCCTGAAAGTACCAACACAACTGGATAAGGTGGTAAAGAAGGCATATGGCATGCTTGCCTCCATCATCTGGGTGTTGAGTATAAAGATTGGCAAGTTATATTGCACTGTGTAAAACTTCAGTTCGACTACGTTCAGAGTATTGTGTGAAGTTCTGATTGCTACACTATGGGAAGGTTGTAGAGATTTTGGAGAGGGTGTGAAAGAGGTTTACCAGGATGTTGCTTGGATTGGAGTGCATTAGTTTTAAGTAGAGGGTGGACAAATTTGGATTATTTTTGTTAGAGTGTCAGAGGCCAAAGGGCAACATGATAGAAATGCATAAAATTATGAAAAGCATGGATCAGGTGGATGGCTGGAGTCTTTTTCCCAGAGTGGAAATGTCAAATGCGAAGGAGCATAGGTTTAAGGTGAGAGGAAGAAAAGTTTAAAGGAGATGTGCAAGGCACCTTTTTCACACAGAAGGGTGATAGGTGCTTGGTTTGCACTGCCAGGAGAGGTGGTAGAAGTAAAATGAAAGCAGCGTTTAAGAAGCATTTGGACAGATACATGAACAGGCAGGGAATAGAGGAATGCAGACCATATGTAGGTAGATGGGATTCGGTTAGAATAGTGTCATGGTTAGCACAGACGTGGTGGGCCGAAGGGCTTGTGCCTGTGCTGTACTATTCTATAATCTAAGGTTAGCCATTCATCCATTCAATAAAAAGCCCAATTATTCCGATGGGCATGAGAACCGAACCATTTTCAGAAGGGCGAGCGATAGACATCTTATCAGCTGCTGCCCAGGGAGTGAAGGTGCAGGTGATGCGATAGAAATCTTCAAAACATTTTTATCAGAATGTTTCCACTCATAGGCGAATCCAAACCTCTAGAAAAGATAATGAGTAATCAATCCAAGAGATAAACAAAGGAATTACTCAGGCGTTAGAATTTAACACCCACAATCTCCGCCGTCCACTACCGCACCCCCACACCCCTTAAACTCACTTTATCCTCAAGAGTGGACTGTAGGTATTGGGTTCTAAAATCAGGTATTGAGGAGCACCCTATCCATCTCAAAACCACTACAGTAATTATTTTATCAGTGAGAGAGAAAGCAAAATGTAGCCTGCTCAACTTGGGCTGATTTATCATAAGAGGAGGCAATGCCCCAGTGGCATTGCCCCGAGACTATTAATCCAGTCCCTCAGGCAAAAGTGTAGGGACCCAGGTTCAAATCTTGCAAGAGTGGAATTTGAATCCAAGAAAAATTAAGAATTTAATATGACTTGTCAGGAAACAATGTTCAATAATGTCCTTGAGGACTTGTGGTTACATATGACTCCAAGTCCTTGGGCATAAGAGCATAAGAACCAAGAGCAGGAGTAGGCCATCTGACCCTTCAATTCCACTCTGCCATTCAGTAAGATCATGGCTGATCTTTTCGTGACCTCAGTTCCACCTACCCACCCTCTCACCATAACCCTTAATTACTTTACTGTTCAAAAAACTATCAATCTTTGCTTTTAAAACATTCAACGAGGTAGCCTCAAGTATTTCACTGGGCAGGGAATTCCACAGATTCACAAACTTTTGGGTGAAGATGCTTCTCCTTGACTCAGTCCTAAATCTGATCCCCCTAATTTTGAGGCGATGCCCCCTAATTCTAGTTTCATCCACCTTGGGAAACAACCTCCCTGTTTCTATCTTCTCTGTTCTCTTCATAAATTTATATGTTTCGATAAGATCCTCCCTCATTCTTTATAATTACAATTAATATAATCCCAGTTTATTCAGTCTCTCCTCATTAGCCAACCCTCTCAACTCCAGAATCAACCTAGTGAATCTCCTCTGCACCCCTTCCAGTGCCAATACATCCTTTCTCAAGTAAGGAGACCAAAACTGTACATAATACTCCAGGTGTGACCTCACCAGCACCCTATACAGCTGCAGTGTAACCTCCCTGTTTTTGAACTCCATCCCTCTAGCAATGAAGGACAAAATTCCATGTGCCTTCTTAATTACCTGCTGCACCTGCAAACCAACCTTCTGTGATTCATGCACAAGGACACCCAGCTCCCTCTGCACAGCAGCATGCTACAATTTTTTATCATTCAAATAATAGTCCTTTTTACCGTTATTCCTACCAAAATGGATGACTTCGCATTTATCAACATTGTGCTCCATCTGTCAGACCTTTGTTCACTCACTTGAACTATCTATACCCCTCTGTAAATTTTCAGAGTCCTCTGCACACTTTGCTCGACCACTCATCTTAGTGTCATCTGCAAACTTTGACACACAACACAATGTCCCCAACTCCAAATCATCTATGTCAATTGTAAACAATTGGGGTCCCAACACTCAGGCACACCACTAGTCACTGATTACCAACCAGAAAAGCGCTCATTTATCCCCACGCTTGGCTGCCTGTTAGTTAACCAATCCTCTAACCATGCTAATCCATTGCCCATCACACCGTGCAACTTTATCTTATGCAGCAGCCTTTTGTGCGGCACCTTGTCAAATGCCTTTTAGAAATCCAGATACACCACATCTAATGGATCCCCGTTGTCTACCACACTCATAAAGTCTTCATAGAATTCCAGTAAATTGTTTAACAAATATGACCTGCCTTTAATGAATCTATGTTGCATCGGCCCAATGGGACAATTTTTGTCTAGTTGTCTTGTTATTTTTTCCTTGATGATAGACTCAAACATTTTCCCCACTACAGAAGTTAAGCTAATTGGCCAATAATTCCCCATCTTTTGTCTACCTTCTTTTTTAAACAATGGTGTCACATTTGCTCTTTTCCAATTTGCTGGAATGCCCCAGAGTCTAGTGAATTTTGGAAAATTACCATGGTTGCATTTGTTTTTTCTCCTGCCATCTCTTTTAGTACCCTGGGATGCATTCCATCAGGGCCAGGAGACCTGTCTGCCTTTCGCTCCATTATTTTGCCCAACACTACCTCATTCACAATAATTATCGTGCCTAGGTCCTCACCTACCTTAGTTTCATTGTCATCCATTATTGGCCATGTTATTTGTGTCCTCCACTGTGAAGACCGATGCAAAATATCTGTTCAATACCACAGCTATTTCCTCATACCCCATTGTTAAATCCCTATTCTCATCCTCGAAATGACCAATGTTTACCTTAGCCACTATTTTTCGTTTTATACGTTTGTAGAAACTTTTGCTATCATCTTTATATTTTGATCTAGTTTATTCTCTCAAAATATCTTACTTCCCTTTATAGCTTTTTTTTTTGTGGATTTCTGTTGACCTTTAAAGATTTCCCAGTCTTTTAGATTCCTACTGGTGTTTGCCACTTTGCATGCCTTATCTTTCAATTTGATACCCCCCTTATTTCCTTGGACATCTACAGTTGATTACCCCTTTTCCTACAGTCCTTCCTTTTCACTGGTATATACTTTTGCTGTCAACTTAATTATAGCAGGATGAGGCATTTGTGCCTTCCATATCCTGTGAGCGAGTTTTGAAAAGTCCAGCATGGAGTTTCCTGGGCACACAGAGATAGGCTCACTTTTAAGAAAGGGGTGGATCTGCTACCTCGATGCAAATTTTCACCCATGAATTGGTGCAAAATGGAATTTGCTTTCGTAGGAAATAGTTAAAGCAATGAACATAACCGAAGTATGTATAGTGATTGGAGGTATGTCAGCCAGCTGGATCTCAGGTCCAATCAGGGAATCCTGGCTTACAGGTAATAAACAGGAGTGTCAGAGGTTCTGTTCATTCTAGGAACCAACTCTGTGCTAGCTGGGTCAGTGTTGTGTCCAATGCACATGTAAGTAAAGGGTGACTTGGTGATGGAATACCAGCCTTCGTGGAGTTATTCCAGTATGCAAGGAAGAAATAGAGATAGTGAAAGGCTGAGGTGTGGTAAATGGAACGGATGGACGATTTAGGTTGAGAGCAAACACCATTATTGGATTAGATGACCTAGTTCTATGCTGTCCACCCAATGTAATTCATTGTGTCTCTTCCTATTTCAAAGGGTTCTTTTTGGCTGAACTCTATCCACATAAAAATTCCACAGAGAGCCTTAAAAAAGCATCTGACTTTGAGATTCACTCTTTGCAAGGGATTGTAATACAAGAAATTCACTTCTTTAAAATCACACCTCAATGATAAGACAACAAGGTGTGGAGCTGGAGGAACACAGCAGGCCAGGCAGCATCGGAGAAGCAGGAAAGCTGATGTTTTGGGTCCGGACCCTTCTTCAGAAATGGGGGAGGCAAAGGGGTCTCTGAAATACATAGAGAGAGGGGGAGGCAATGATGGAAGCTGGATAGAGGAACAGATAGGTGGAGAGGAGACGGACAGGTCAAGGAGGCGGAGATGGAGCCAATAAAGATGAGTGTAGGTAGGAAGTTGGGATGGGGGTTGGTCAATTGGGACGGAGGGGCGGGTAGGTGGGAAGGAAGATGGACAGGTCAAGGAGGCGGGGATTGGGCTTGTAGGTAGGAAATGGGGGTGGGGTTGGTCAGTGAGGTGAGAGAAGCGGATAGGTGGGAGAAAAGACGGATAGCTCAAGGAGGCGGGGACGAGCTGGGCTGGTCTTGGGATGAGGTCAGGGGTGGGGAGATTTTGAAGCTTGTAAAGTCCACATTGAGACCATTGGGCTCCAGGGTTCCCAGGTGGAATATGAGGTTCTTTGATAAGACACTTTTTTTTAATGGGGTCCTGATAATAACATTCTCTCCATAAAAGAGGTTTCCTACTTAAAGAGATATCATGATGATTCTATCTGATTTGCTTTTAGAAAGGATACTGATGGTGAGATACCACTCCCCCAACCCTCATTTTAAAAGAGGTCCTGAGGATAACAGGTGAAGCATTTTTAAAGCAAAGTTGATATAAAAATCCTAAATATTTCTGTCAGGAAATGGGTGCGCAACGCAGGCTAGAGTTTCATGGATAAAGGAAAAGTATAAATAAAACTGACGATTTGAAAGGAAGTACATAATAGCACCAGATTAATGTTAGTCTAAGGGACTATGAATGATAAAATGAGTGTGGTACTGAAATGAGGAGAAGGTGAGAAGGGATGCAAAATGGATTATGAGGCATGGAACGATAAAAGGACCATAAAAGCAAAGCAAAGGTGAGACACAGAGGAATTGTTTTACACGAAATGTTATGATATGGAATGTCCTGCCTAAAGGCTAGACAGAGCAGATTCAACAGTGACTTTCAACAAAGAATTATATGTAGTTGAAAGGCAAATACTTTGCAGACAAATGCAAAAAGCTGTAGGTGCAGAAAATCTGAAAGAAAGTGCTAGACAAACTCAGCAGGTTCAGCAGAATTGTGGAGAGTTAATGCTGAAGGTCAATATCCGCTCATTACAACATTGTGCAGTGTCACGGGAAAGAGTAGAGGAGTGGGAATAATCAGAATGATTCATTCCAAGAGCTATCACAGGTACAATAGGCCAAATGGCCTCCATCTACATTGCATGTTTCTGTAAAAGTTGGACCAGGTGTGTTTATGGCAGACAACATGACACCTTTCTTCAAGTGGGGACAGAAAGGTGAGTAACAAAAACAAAGTTGCTGGAAAAGCTGACCAGGTCTGGCAGCAGAGATAAAAGGTACTGCAGATGCTGGAGAATCCGAGATAACAAGGCGTGGGGCTGGATGAACACAGCAGGCCAAGCAGCATCATAGGAGCAGGAAAACTTGACGTTTCGGGCCTAGACCCTTTCTGATGAAGGGTCTA